>CM038215.1:237713396-237808346 GCA_021442155.1 Cymbidium sinense | reverse complement strand
CTATTTTCATATGCACATTTACAAGTATAAAAGACATAAGTGAGTACCACACCATTGTTAGCACCAGGGGTGTAAGGTACAAGACCTACTTAGGGCTACTTAAAGCCTCACAACCCTGGGTTGTCTAGACTAATATACCACTTTTCTTAAATACATGTGAATGTACAAAAGAAATGGAAAGAGAATCATGCAAAAGTTTATGTTTGTTTGATTTTGGTTTGATTTATTAGTTTATATGTGATGTGAATTCCTTCTAAGTCATGACATAGAGTGTATAGGAATGGATTTAAGTGTTATGTCCTTTTCAAATGGACTATACACTTTGCAAATCCTATACAAACTATGTTAAGAAAGAGAAAATCACATAACACATTTTATATTCACATGCAAGCTTATAAAATTAAAATAGCATACTTTTCATTTGTAATGTTTGATTTATAAGTTTTGAAAATAGTTTTGGATTTAGTAGTGATAATAGCATTCATATTCTTACTTTAGCCAAAACATGCAATTTGACATAAAGGAAACATTTCATTTTTTTTTTTTTAAAAGACATGAATGCATTTTTCATATGACATACACATTTAGCATGCTAGGAAAGAAATAAAGTGATGAAAGCAATGTGAATTCATTCACCCTAATTAATTCCTAAAGACAATCTTATGAATAAGATTATTTAAAGTGAATCAAAATTTTTAAAGAGATTTTGTTTTGTTTTGAGTTTGATTTGAATTTAGAAATGTGAGAAGGTTTGCTGGTCCTAACCCATTCCCACATGTGTATGTTATTTTAGTTTAATTTTAGAACATTATGATTTTATATTTTGTTTAGGTTATGTACATTAAGTTCATTAATTACCCTTACCTACACCACTTTTAACATATTTAACCAAAATAATTATGAGCCAATGTATGATCATAAAACACAAGGAATTTAAATCAGCAATGCACCTAAGAAAGAAAGGGCCTAATGCATTTGGCTCACAATTAATGATTAATTAAGCTAAAGGGTTTAATTTAAGTACTTTCATAACCCTTCACACATATGGGTTAGATGATTTCTTAAGCTACTTAGGTTATTGAACACCCAAGTATCTACCCAAGAAGGATTAATTGAGTTCTGAATGTTTGAAAAAATTTATCAAGATTTAATTAAGTGATTAGCCAATTAAATTTAGATTAAGGAAGAAAGGGGTTTAGGGAAATTGGGAAAATACCCAAATCATTCCATAAACCTCTTCACTAAACAAGTTTAAAAACTTAATAAATTAAACACTATTCACATGCTTAATTGCTTAATTGATTAAGAGAGTGATTAAGGATTCATTAATTGATTCAATTAACTCATTAATAAATTCCAAGAAAATTAGGAGAGTAGGTCATCCCACTAAATGCTCAGAAATTTGGAATTAATTAATGAAGTAATTAGAGTAATTTAATAATTTCATAAAACCCAAATTAAGAAAATTCATATTCAAAATCAATTAAAATAATTTTAGATTATTCTCTTTGAATTATCTTCACAATGCATTTTATTTTGTATTTTTCTAATTTTTCTTATTTAGTTATGAATATTTGAATTCCATGATTAAAATAATTAAATAGATATATAATCCCATCGCCACATGGACGCCGATGATGCTTTCCATGTGGTACGGGATTCATATTTAAGTAGTCACAATCAACGCATGATTTTCTCCTCACCGCAATCAAAGATCGATCGGATTAAACATGTGGTTCTTAAAGGATAAATCAGGATCCTATGGTTATCAGACCCCATCCAAAATGTGGATGGATGGTCCATGATCCATCACCCTCGCTTGGGAGAGGGCATCCATCCATCTAGGGCATGATCCAAGCTCGATTGAGCTATTGAGCTCAAATTAACCCACACCATCATCATGCAAGGAAGACATCAAATATCAATGCAGTGAAATTTCTTCACAAAGGACCAAACTCTATTCTAGCTCGTTTGAATACCTCACTGAGGCTATCATGCCCCAACCATCGAGGTAGCTTTGTCTAGTGGAGAAAAAGCTTAAAGGTGGGGTTGAGGTTGAGTGATCTATTGACCAAAAGCTCCAACTTTGGTTTTGGTCTAGCTCTTCCCGCTTTGAAGCTTGGAAAAACTTGGACTCGATTGAGTCCTCAAGGTGCTTGAAGAAGATTGGTGGTGAATTGTGTGGAATTTTCTCCTACCTCCCCATTTTTTGGCTTAAAGAAAAAGAGAAAATGGGAAATTCAGGAGCTTGAGGAAGCTTGGGGAGCTTGCCTTAGCTCTTAGTCAATCGAATGAAAATAAATGAAATTAGGGGAGTATATCTCCCCAAGGATGATGGTCAAGAGCTTTCCATTTTGATCAAATTGATCAGGGAATGGGTTTGTTGTCATTTTAGCTTGCACATGGTTTTTGGAGGAGGTAGTGGAGAAGTTCATGTGCGTGGAGTGGGAGGATCCCATGTGCTTGAAATGAAGGGAGGTGGTCCAAAACCATGGGTCATGTGCACCACCCCAAGTCCACTTGGTCCACTAAGAGGGTGCCAAGTGGCCATGAAAAGGATATGACCAAATTCCAAGTGAATTGGATAAGTTACCCCTTGTAGGGGTAAAATGGTCATTTGTTTTGATTTCAGTTTGTATGTTTGAATGATAAAAATGGTCCAAATTTCAATGAATTTGGAGTTGATTTGATGATTTGGCTCATGTTGACCCATTTAGGTCAAAATGGGTCAACGGGTCAAGTCAATTAAATTGGTCAAAGGTCAAAGGTTGGGTCAAGTTCAAACTATTTGAAATGTTGGTATCATTGGTTTGGTTCAATTTGATTTATATTTGGATTTGGTTCATTTGATTTCATTTAGGTCAAATGGGTCAAGTTGACCAATTTGACCCATTTGACCCAATTGCTAGGTCATGGGTTGGTTTAGGTTTGGTTGGTCAAAAATGTTTTGCAAGCTTTGGTTTCAATCAATTTTGGTTTAATTTGATTTTGGCTCAATTTGACCTTTAGTCAAGTTGGGTTCATGGTCAGGGGTCTAGTTGGCCAATTGAGGCTTTGGTCAAGTTCAACAAGTGATTTTAGAATGAATTTGACCCATTGGTTTCAATTTTGGCTTAGATCAAGTTTTGACACATTTTGATTTTTTTAGGTCAAGTTGGGTCAACTTGGGTCAAGTGGCCAATTAGGTTAGGCTCAAATGATGACTTGGTCAAGTTCAAACATTGATCATGAATTGGTTTTGATCAATGGTTTCAATCGCCTATGGATTTTGGCTTTAGTTTCATTTTGCTAAGTGTTGACTTGGTCAACCTAGTTTGACTTGGTTTGACCCAATTTGAGTGATTGATCATCTCATGATGATTGTTGCTCACAATGTGAGATTTGGGCTTAGTTCAATCCAATTTAGATTAGAATTTGGCTCAAAGGGTACTTAGGTCACTTTGGGTCAAGTGAAATTTGAGTCTTTGATCAAGGCTTGATTCAAGTTTGGTTGAACTCACATATGGACTTATGATTGAAATATAAATCCATTTGCAAGTGATTTGGAGTCAAATGGGTTTTGATTCATTTGACAATTTCAAGTTCAAAGGGTGAACATGAGTTTGACTTGGGTTTTTTGAATTTAGTTTTGGTTTGATGATTGAAGTTTATGTTTATATTTGGATTCATGATTGAAGGATTGATTGAATCAAAAAAAGGTTTGGCTTGATTTGAGTTTGATTTGGCTAAGTTCAAGACTTGAAAGACTTAGTTGAATTAAGAATTTGATTTGATTTGAATTTGGTTAAATTTGATATATATTTAAAATTTATAATTGATTTGAATTGATTTGATTTGATGAATAAGAGAATAAAATTTAAGATTGATTTGATTTTGATTTGATTTGAATTTATATCATATATGAATATTGAGAAAAAGGGAAATTTTTGAATTTGAATTATTTGAGATTTGATTTCAAGTCCATATGGAATCAAAGTGACTTAGGAAAGATTTTGAATTGGATTTGTGATTTCAATCATTTGGAATTGATAAAAGAAATTGGGAATTGATTGATTTGTTTAAATTGAATTTGATTTAAGTTGATTTGAATTTGGAGTTTGACTTGAAAGAAGGAAGTGAGGATTTGGTTCAAGCTATGGTAGGAAATTTTCCTAACACCTAAGGCATGACCTATTCTATGGCTAACTCTTCTAAGTCTCTAGTTAGGTTAAGTGTTCACCTAATCACTAGAAGTGTCTTAAGACTAAGGAAACTCTTAGTCTAAGAGGAGTCCTATGTCTAAGATGGAGGGGTTGAGAGCTCATTCTAAAAATCAACAAAGACGGTGTGGTGTGACCGACAAGGCATCATGGTGTTGACCAAAATGATCAACAACACCAACCATCACAACTAATAAAATGATCTACTCCCAACCCAAGGTGTAGAAGGAATCAAGAGCTTAGTGCAATGACTCTACTCATGTCAAAGACATAAGAGAGTGAAGGAGGAATAAGGGATAGCGTGAACCTTCCACTGGGGAAAGGTTCAAGTCATCCACAAGGGATGAGAGGTTGATTTGATTTGAGTCTCACGGAGAAATTGATTTGATTTATTTTGATTTAATTGTTTGGGATGAAAAGATTGGGGAGCAAGTCAAGTCATCCATGGAGGGTTGTGAAAGGGATTAGAATTTGATTTGGATTGAAAAGATCATGAGAGAAGGATGAGATTTGTTTGATTATTTGAGAATTTGTTGATATTTTGAGATGAGGATTGATTTGTTTTGATGATCATTGGTTGGATGAACACATAGGGCCATGGGTTGGCTACTATTTACCAATCCAAAGTAGTCTACCAAACACATTAGGACTATCCAACCAACCTTGGTTTGCAGTGTTACTGAGAAAGCATGTGGACTCATCTCCAAAAGAGACAGGACACAAGGTAATTGAACCAACCTAGTTGACTATTGAGTGAATGTTTGGACTTAAATCAACTCAAAGATAGTCAAGATTAATTTCATTTTTTAGTTATTTTTGATGGATCCATTGGTAATGGTCATGAGTAGGGCCATGTTGATCTAACAATGATTTACTAATCCAAAGGGGTAGTCTAACCACATAGTAGGACTATCCAACCAAAGGCGTTGCCTTTCGCAATGGTATTTAAGAAGAAAGCTGACTCACATCTTCCAAAATAAAGACGTGAGTACATTGCAAGGTAACATCAACCCAACCTAGGTCAACTATTGAGTGAATGCCACTGGGGACTTAAATCACTCAAAGATAGTCAAGATTAATTTAATTTTATTTTGATGGATCATTAGTTTGATGATGGATTTATACCATGGGAGCTTGACCTACAGATTTATCAACCAAAGGGAGTAGCTTCTGGGAGAACTATCCAACCAAAGGAGTGCCTTCTTTGCAATGATCGGGGAAGAAGGGGACTCACATCTTCCACTACAAAAAGACCACGGAGTGATCAAGGGCAACATAATCGACCTAGCTCCATTAGACAATCATGCTAGAAAGAATGCATCACTTACATCTTCCAAAGAGTGACCAGGGTAACTTGCTTGTGGCAAAATAGATTGAACCCGACCTAAACCATGGAGAGAGAGTGTCAGGGACTTATCTCAAGTAGTTAAAATTCCTATGGGAGTTCTCTGACACGCCTAAAGAATAGATGCTACTGGGAAAAGGGCCCTTTGGGGCTTGAATTCCTAATCCACAAGCAAATATTTTATTTATTTTTTGTTTGTTTGTTTATCATGGACCCTATTAGTTTGGGATCATAGAAGGAGCTTATATCGCCTAGACCTATCAAACAAAGGAGAATCTGCATCGCTAAACAAATTCTCCAACCACAATTAACCCTGAAGGTCTAAATGGGGTGTCAAAGGATGTGATCCAAATAGAATGCTCAGGAAGGGGTCACTAAGAGCTTGATCCAAAACCTGGAGAAGATGGCATGACTAATCATATATCAAATAGGTATTCAGTGTCCAACTCAACGAGAAAGTGCGGAGACTCATATCTGCCAAGAGTGGTATATCCACGGAGTGATGTCGCATGGAACATCAACCAAAAGGTGTTTGCAGTAATCACCTAGAAGAAAGCTCGGGACTCACATCCTATTGTAGAACCATTCGGGGATCTTATCTGACCATCCGACCTAGTGGCTACCGAGTGAATGCCACTGGGACTTATATCAACTCTAGTCAAGAGGAAAGGCCTCTGGGGACTTATCCTAAACTATATAATTACCTAGTTGGTCATGATGTAGTTCAAGAAGAAAGCTTGGGACTCACATCTTCTTAAACAAAGTCAACATGAGGTAGCTTACCTAGTGAAGTCTACCAAACTAACAAGGTGCTTCATTTGTAATGGTCAAGGAAGAAAGCAGGACTCACATCACAAAGTGACCACTGGGTGACATACTAGTGAGGTAGCATGTAACGACCTAGAGTAGCTAATGAGTGAGTGCCATGGGCTTGCTCCCACATCAAAATAGCGAGATAAAAGATGTGTTTATTTGTGCTTGTGTTAAAGGGAATAGGATGCCTTGGGTTCTCTCACACCTATCCTAAACACGCTTGGAGAATTTGATGAAATGGTGCCATGGATGGCAGCTGGGATTCCCACCAAGAAAGGATGCCACTTGGGTTCTCTTACACCTAACTTAGTTGTGCTAATCGAAATAGGATGCCTCTTGGATTCTCTTACACCTATTCTAGTAGCACCGAGGAATTATGTTTGTTTATTTTTGTATTATGAAAGAAGGATAGGAAGTCGCTTGGGTTCTCTTATACCTATCCTAAACACGTCATGGTGGATTCACAAGATGAGCAAATAACACTTCGAATGAAGAGAAGATTTTGAGGAATGAGAATGAAATTTTGTTCTTTTGAAGATAATTATTTTCAAACATATTTTATGGGTAATATTTCTTCAAATAGAGCCCATTAATTGGAAGCATCAGGTGTTCCCCTTTACAATCAATAAGTTGATAAGATCCTCCTTGGTAGGCTTTCTTTATGACATTGAGGCCTTCCCAAGTGGGTTCAAACTGACCTCCCATCTTTTGATGGGCAATAATTGGTCTCCTTAGGACTAACACAAGTTCTCTACTTGAAAAGACCTAGGGACCACTTGTTGTGAGCTTGAATCATTTTGGCCTTATACAACTCGGTTCTGCACCCGAGCATCTCTCTCCTCCAAACCTTCGAGCTCTTCTAACCACAACTTTGCATTCTATTCTATAGTGATTTTGCTACCCAATGCTATCCTGATGGGAGTTGAACTTCTAAAGGTAGAATGGCTCGCACCCATACACTAAGGAAAATAGATTGAGTTGAGTTGTATGTGGTGCGGTAGGCCACAAGGCTTCAACCAACTGCTCATGCCACTATCACGCTTGTCATCAAGTGTCTTCTTTAGTATGGATGAGAGTTTTATTGAATGCTTATGCTAAGCCATTCTCTAGTATGGTGGAGTATCTCCAATCTATACTGTCTTCAAGCTTGATCTTGGTGCTTTTGAATGTAGTACCATTATCGATATAATTCATCGAGGCCCCAACCTATATGATATGGTTCTGAAAATTGAGCACATGTCGACCATGACTCTGAGTGGGATTGCTCCCACTTGGAAAAGTAGGGCGCCTAAGATGAACCGATGACCCTTGGAAGAAGGAGGATCGGACCCACAATGTCGGTACCCCAACACTCAAATGGCCATGAAGCCAATGTAGTGTAGAATGTTGGGTGGTTGATGTAAGACCACACCATGTACCTAACATTGATGGCATCTCTAGCTACATGCAGCCTATAATCATCAAGGCTAGTATCCTAGTCTCTTGATCTTTGCTTTCATCTTCGATTTGATTGATGCACTCCACATAGACCTGAATGTACCTCGATCATAATCCTATGAGCTTCACATTTTTCTAAACAACCTAACCACATTTGATCTAAAGACCATCTGTACAGGGTGCCATCCATGAGAGCACAGGAGAGAGCTCTATATTTCTCCTGATGGGCTTGTGACTTTCTTGATAGTTTGTGTTCAAGTAATCTATGAATGCCTCCAATCCGCTCTTGTCCTTTTGAAATAACAACCTCCCCTTCAAGAGAAAGTCTCGATGAGTTCAACATCAATAAGGGATAGGACTTGTCTATTTTGGACCCTTATTGAATGGACTCATCTTCCGACATGCCAATTCTTTGGCAAGTTTGGCTGCATGCATGTTCTCCTCAGACCTTGTAGATGGTGACTCGAGATTTGCCAACAACTTCATGGTATACTCATGGTAATGATGAAGCTTTGAGAACCTTGTAGGACCCAACAATGGTTGATGACCAATTGAGAATCCCCAGATGTTGATGCTCTTGACACACAATGTAATGGCTAACTCTATCGATAATCAAAGCCTCATACTGCTTCATTGTTGGTGCAAGGATTGGAGATAGTATGAGAATCTCATCACATCAGGAGTTAAGAGAACTATTCTACCGCCTTTCTGAAGAGTAGATCATGGTGCTTCTTTATGAAAGAAGTCGCACCATCAAAATACATCTCCCATGATTTGTCAACCTCCCTAAGTTCATGATTTGTTCATCGTGGAGATCATCACTGAGCGAGAATCAAAGTGATTATGTGCTAAGAAATCTTAGTCCTTTTACGCAGAGGACATGAATGTGATATCAAATGAGAGAATCATGGACCAATGTGCCAAACGTCCGATAATGTTCATGTCATGATAATGTAGTGGATTGGTTCTAGAAATCAAGTTCACCTTATGAGAAAGGATATAGTGTCATAGCTTTTGAGATGTAAAGATCAATGCTAGGCAATGTTTCTTAATAGGTGGGCTAGTAGGGATTAGATGATGGTTGAGTAGAGAGCATTCTCCTTCCTTCATCATTGGCTTGGGCCAACAAAGCCAAGGAGTCATCCAATGCGAGTGTAGAGGATGAGTGGCTACCCGGGATAGGTCTAGAACTAGGCTTCACCAAATACGCTTGATATCTTCAAAGGCATGTCGGCACTCATCCCACTTGAACTTGGCATCCTTTTGACAAGTGCTAAAATGGTTTGCATCTCCTAATAGGTTGGAGATAAAGCATCTTAGACACCAACCATCCTTGGAAAGATCCGAGTTGAGTTAAACTTTGGAGGTGGCATTTCTAAGATAGCTTTGATCTTTTCTATATCTATCTATATTCTGTGACAACAAACCCAAGGAATTTCCAAGCTACTCAATGCACACTTGGGATTCATTTTGAGGTTATATTTTAACCATTGAAAAACTACTCTCAAGTCAAAGAGATGGTCTTCCTTTTCTCTGCTCTGACTACTAGATCATCAACATAGCACTCAACCTGATGATGGATGAGTTCATTGAAGATCTGAGTCATGGCCCATTGGTATGTAGCACTAGCATTTTTAAGGCCGAAAGGCATGACCTTATAATAATAGATTCGAGTTTCAAAAAAAGTGTTTCTTGATTTGTTTTAGCAAATGACCCATCCATAAAGGAGAATAGCATGAGATGAGGTGATGTCCACCATTAATCGTATAGGAAGAGAAACTCATCCTTAGGACATGCCTTATTTAAGTCCCTAAAATCATCGCATATGCAAATTTGGCCATTCTTCTTCTTAAATGGCACGACACTGGCTAACTAGGTAGGGTATTTTCTTCCCCGATGAAACCAAAGATCAATTTCTTGACTTTAAATGACATGTTGTTCAATTTCTAATCGCATGCATCTAGGAGCTTGCTTGATAGGTTAGCTAGATCTATTGCTAGTTTGTGGACTACGTAAGAGATAATCGCATTTCTTCATAACTCCATGCAAAGCATTCCTTAAAATCAATCAATAGTCTAACTAAGTCATTGGTTTCTTCTTCATTCAACAATGAACTGATGTATATTGGGCGTTGATTTTCTTTTATCCTAAGGTTGATTTCTTTAAGCTTGTCAATTGTTGAATGGATCTCCTCTTCAAATTTTGGTGGTGCATCTTTGATTTGGAGATCATCATCATCTGAAGTTTCTAAACATACATCCTCATAAGAGTTGGTATGGTTTAAGAAGAACCTATCGAACTGATGATTGGTAACCAAGTAGTAATCATCATCAACCGGACCCACTATACAATCCATCTTGATTTTGATTGTTCCTACCAAGTTCTAATTTTGTGCTTAGACCATGTATAAGGAATCAAACCTTTCAAGATTAAGAACACAATCAAAAAAAAAAAATTCCATTAATTCTTTATATGAATTATCCTCAAGTTCTACATCAACTGACTTGAGGATGATGATCCCAAAAATCTCTTTAGTTTGACATCGGAAGACTAGGGCTTCCTTAACTACTAAACCTTCAACTTTTGAGATGAAAGTGAGGTTAAGGTTCCCAACTATAGTTTTACATAAATTTGATTCAAATACTTTGCTTTGTGGAGGCCTGTCTTCATCAGCCTGGAGTGTCACCTCCAATGAAACCAGAGGGGTTGGCGGTATGCTAATCACATTAGACTCATCCTCCAGCTAGATTCCAAGTCTATGTGAATAGTAGGGTACTCTATGAAAACATAACCTATGAACCAAGGGGTCTTCCACCTTAACTGCCTCTCCTCTGCTTTGCCTGTGGAGGTGAGTCATCCTACCCATATGTCCATATGATTGAATGAACTGTGGGTGGAATGTGATATGTGGCTCTACTTCTTCCTCAATGTCCTTTTCTCGTTCAATTGAACTTTCATTTTTCTTTTACTTTTCTTTTACTCTTTCTGTTTCTTTTTCTTGTTTTTCTTTTTCTTTTGCTTTTGAAGTTTGACCAAGCTCATGAGAAATGGTATTTTGAGGAAGATAGTAGGTCGCATCTTTATATATCTTAACCTCTCTGATTGAAAATGGCTTTTCATCTCCTTTGACATTATCAATCCCATCCTTTTGAACTTGATGCACGATGGAGGGAGGATGGAATCATCTTGTTTTGTATCCAAGGCCTACCGAGCAAAGCGTGAATGAAGTATTCAAATCAATTATGTAAAACTTGCTTCGTCTTCCATTCACCTATCTCCAAAGGTAACACTATGGAACCTAAAGCCCTCTCGCTTGTTCATTGAATCCTCTCAACATCATCTGATCTCCTCGGAGTGTGGAGATGTCAATCTCAAATAGCAAGGGTCTTTAGACTCATAATGTTCACCGGATGCACCGGATCAGAACTAGCAAGTCCACCGCCATGTCATGTAAGAAGGGATGACTTCATGTCTTAAGAAGGTCTTCATTTGAAAGTGATTCTAGCTTAGAATAATGTGCCTCTCATTAATGGTTACCTGAAGCAAAGATCAAGAAGAGTTTTGATTAATGATTCCATCTTGGATACAAGCATATCCAAGGGTGGAGCATCTGTGAGGGCTTTGATCATATCTAAACCAATGACTTATCTTGAGGTGTTCCTGGGAGGTAGAACCTTACCACTATGGAGGTTGACTTGTGATCTCTTGTGAATAGTGTTTCTACTGGTTCTCTCACTCACCTTCTCCTATGGGACCCTGAATCGATGATTCCAAGTCTATCTCAAGAGGTGAACCCATATTCAAAAGGAAAGTCCAACTCAATCGAAAGAGAAGATCGAGTTATAATTATGTTTAGACTTGAAGAGTTTTCATTAAGAATAATTAGACAACCCATCGTGACACATGTAATTCAAACTAGCTTTATTCTTGATTTCTTGGATTTTGAAGGAGGTACATAGTAAGTCAAAGTAAGTGGGGTGAGGGATTTGATGCCCTCATCCATACAAGATGTCTACTAGAGAAGAGCTAGTCAAGTAGAGGTCAAGTAGTAGTAGCAATGTGGACCTGAGGTCGGACTCGTGGTTGCTACTTGGCTATCCGGGCATATAGCTTCTGAGCTCCCCTTTCCTTAAGTTGGCTCTGACAACTTGCAAACCTTCCTTGATGTTGGAGGTTGAGCCGGCTCGCACCGCAAGGAAAGTTTCTTGATTTTGGAACAATTTTCTTAGAGGTTTGATAAGGAGATATCCCAACCTTCTTTGGTTTTGAAGGATCAAGTATCCCCAAGGATTACCTAATGGAACTGATGGTTGTTCCATAAGGTATTCCTTTGGGATAACTATAGCATCAATCTTGAAGCTATGTTCAAGCTAGTCCTTGAATGTAAAGCAATCTTCCAAAACATGACCCAAGATGCATAGGGGCAAAAGTTAGGATCATTGCTTTTGCCCACTTCCTGCCTTCTAGTTTGGTAGAAAATCTTCTTTAAGAGATTCTTAAAGATCTTCATTACCTCCTCTTAAATGAATAAGGCTGTTAGTTTATCCAAAAAGAGTGGACCATAGTTACTACATGATGTGTATGTACCGCGATATGGTAGGAGGAGGCGAGGCCATGGAGGCTATGGTGTGGGATACTCCTGGTGGTGGTAGAGGAGGTGGAAGTGACATGGAGCCTCAGGTCTCTCTCTGGCTTGTTTCCCTTATCTACATCACCGCCTCTTCTTCTCATAAGCTTCTATGGCTTTATTGGTTGATCTAAAAAAGGCAATTATTTGGCTTCTCCTTGTAAGCTAGCCATCTTGTTAATTAGCTTCTCAAAAATTTTGATGGTGAAATCTTTGAGCATGAAGGTGGTCGAGCCATGGAAATTTTTAAGCAAAATCTCAATGGCATGCTCTTTAGATAGCGGTTCGCATTTCATACTCAAATTATTCCATCTGAGAATGTAATCAATGAGGGACTCACCATGGTATTGTTGAGCCACAATGAGATCTATAGTCACCCTTTCGAGCAAATAAACCTCTTGATGAAGAGTTTCTAACTCAAATAAAAGTCTTCATTGAACTATTGAAACATACCAATCAAAGGCTATACCTAAGCTACAAGAGATAAAAGAGTAAAGCATCACCAACGCTGTAATAATAGTTGGCTCAAATGCACAATGTGTCCGCCCATCAGCTTTGAAAGAAGGTGGCATGAAACCTTTAGATATTGGATGACATCAAATTCCTCTGGGTAGGGTCTACCCTTTGGAATCGATGATCCTCCTTGAGCTTGAGCCAACGCTTCTCTCACCTACTGCTCAACCATGGTCTTGATGTCTTTTTACTATATGAAGGTACTATCCACTACCTTCCTATACAAACTGGTGCTGCCCTACTCTACTGGGGGTAAAGTCCTGGCTGGATCCAAGACATGCACCAACTCGCCGACTAGTCTCTACTATAGTAGGATGAACGCTTGGTTTAAGTGCTAAAATACTAGAAATCCAAGCCTCTTCCCATCCTATCTATTTGTTCATCTTTCTTTTAATGAAGAGGTAGTCGAGTAGTGTCTTCTCTCCACATCACCTTCCAAAGTCTCTCATGAAGAGAACCCTGTGTATACCATGACTCATGAATCCTCTAATATCATCTTCATTAGATCAAAACCGATCTTCTCATCCTCTAAATCGACGCATATCCTAAGATCTCCTTCTCCACTAATAAGCCACATGTCATCTGGATTGGTCTATCAACATGTACAAAAAGATCTGACCGACCAGTAGGATTTGTCATGAGAAATGCATCACTCCCCGCTAGAGATAACCTGAGGCTATGCTCTAAAAAAGATGCTCCGCTATCACTATCATGGAGTAGTACTCTGGAGGAGATCTAAGGGTGACAATTATCTCCTCCTCCCTCAACCAGAATCTCCATGCTGAGGTGGTGGTGGAGGATGAACTATGTTACTCTTTGTCACCCTTCCTCACCATAACGGGTGAAGGTCGAAAGGAGAGCTCAGCCTCACCATAGTAGGTGGTGTAGATGGAATGGGATCTCTTGGCCATGCCGATCACCAGGGGTTCTCTTCTCCTGATGCCTTCATGGCCTTTGTGGAATAGTAGAGAACATGTACAGAGATGGTGGACGTGGTGAGAAAGGTGGAGGCACCACCGACTCTCTCTAAGCAGGAGCTCCTCTCATGATGGGTAGTCCCATAAGATATCGATGATGGGTAGCGCCGATGAAAGTCACAATGAGGTCTCTAACTATCGCTATACCGCCACTCCCTAAAGTAATATGAACCGATGTATGCCTCTCTCCCTCACCGCCTAATTTGTCACCCACACTATGGGGAATAAGAATCAAATTGAGCCCCGACTCGATCATCCGTCCCAACTCAAATAAGAACTATCTCAAGCGGCTGACCTCCTCCTCTCACAGCCAAATGAACTATGGCGAGGTGAGCAAATCCTCCTAACATCCTCCATCGAACAAGAGAGGGGTGAACTTTGTAATGAGAGGGAAACCATCCTAGGGACTCCTGATACCTGGAAAGCCTCCAACTCCGTGGCTATGCGAGTGTGATACCGCTTGATCATGTGATTCTTGTTTCTCCGGGAGTGAATGGAACTAGACCCAATCATGAAGGCAGAGGAGACAATCCCAGGAATGAGGGGAGCCTTCCCTTGGAAGGTGCCGAGTGGGCTAGCTTAAGGGCAGAAGGGAACATGGGGCACTCCGGCACTACTACTATCGTGGAACCGCCACGCCTTCCTCTTCAATGAGGAATCCGAGTAACTCACTGATGAGCTCACCGTCACCACGCTCTGACACCATGAGGGTGGTCCCTCACATGTAATCAGCCCCTCAAAGCCTCACCAAAGTGGATGAGGTATAAGCATGAGAGGTTGGCCCCAAGGCCATCCATCCCATGAAAAATGAAACATACTTTGTGCCGCCATTGAATCAACTCAATCAAAAACTAAAATCAAACCGACTAAAGTAATCAAAGTCTAATGTTGAAAATAAACTTGAATTAGATTTTTTGTTAATTTTGAATTTGAATTTAGAATTTGAACCCACACTCAACAACTTGAAAGTGTTAAGTGCTCAAATGAATTGGAAGAGATTTTGAATTGATTGGAAAGGAGATTTTGAATGTAGAATCCATTTTCAACAAATTTGTATGTTGAAAATGGGTTCAAATTTTTGAGATTGATGCTTCCATAGGTTCATATTTGATTTTTGATTTGAGGACCCTTCATTTAACAAATTTGAGTATGTTAAAGTAAAGGGTCAATTGATTTTGTGATTTTGGAATTTACTCACTTAGCAAATTTGGGTATGCTGGTGAGGTGTTTGAAACAATTTCTTCTTTGTTTGCTTATTTTGTGAATCATGTGAATTTGAGAATGGAATCTCTAGCAAATTTGGGTATGCTAAATGAAGAATGTGTTTTGTTGTTTTGAAAAGAATCTTTACTTAGCAAATTTAGTATGCTAAATAAAGGATCCGTGTTTTGTTTTTGATTTGAAAAGAGGATTCTTAGCAAATTTAGTGTTTAAAGGAATCCAAATGTGTTTTTTGTTTTTGATTTTTTGAAAAGAGGATTCTTAGCAAATTTAGGTATGCTAAATGAAATCCAAATGAGTTTCATTTTGATTTTTTTTTTGTTTGAAGAGGATTCTTAGCAAATTTGGTATATGAAATCCAAATGTATTTGATTTTTTTTGATTTTGATTTTGAAAAGTGGATCTTCACTTAGCAAATTTAAGTATGTTAAAGTGAAAGATCCAAATGTTGTTTGAATTTTTGACTTTGAAAAGTGGACCTTCACTTAGCAAATTTGAGTATGCTAAAAGAAAGATCCAAATGTTGTTTACTTTTTTTTTTAAATGTGGATCTTCACTTAGAAAATTTGAGTATGCTAAATGAAAGATCCAAATGTTGTTTGAATTTTTTATTTTGAAAAGTGGATCTTCACTTAGCAAATTTGAGTATGCTAAATGAAAGATCCAAATGTTATTTTAATTTTGGAAAGATGATTGTTAATTTTGATTTTTGAATAGGTGTTTGTTGATTTTGATTGAAAATGAAAACCTTCATTCAATAAATTGGGTATATTGAATGGAAATGTTCATTTGTGCTTTTAAAATATGATTGGATTTTATTTGAAAATGAAATCTTCATTCAATAAATTGAATGAAGATGTTTATTTATGCTTTTGAAAATATGATTGTTGATTTTGATTGTGAAATTCATTCAATAAATTTGATATTGAATGAAAGTGTTCATTTGTGCTTTGGAAAATATGATTGTTGATTTTGATTGAAAATGAAACCTTCATTCAATAAATTTGGGTATATTGAATGAAAGTGTTCATTTGTGCTTTTGAAAATATGATTTTGGATTTTATTTTTGAAATTTCATTCAATAAATGAATTGAATGAAGTGTCATTTGTGCTTTTGGAAAATATGATTGTTGATTTTATTTTGAAATGATCTATATAACAATCATGAAGATTGTTAGATGAGGTGATTTAGAAAATTATGTGCATTTTGAAAAAAGTGCTTTTGAAATTGATGTTTTATAAAGGATTTATTTTCTTTATTTTGAATGAACCTTTCCTTACCATAGAAATGGTAAGGAGGAAGTCTTAGTTATTTCTTTATTAAATTTTTATTTTCACCCATTGGGGAATAATAGGGTTTTAAGACCTACATGGAGTGAGGTCCTAAAACCTAAAGATGTTGGCTTTTAGCTTAAGGATGAAATAAGCTAAGTGCCAAAAAAGAAAGATAGTCTGATTCATATAAAATACAAACCCACTATCGATACTTGGAGACAATGATCATTTACCAAAGATGGAGAGAGGAACCTTCCCGAGTCGCAAAAATGTGAAATATTCTTCATCTATCTTTTTGGAAAAAGGAATAAATGAAAACAAATATATGACTGTTGGGACACATGTAGATCTGATATTCTTATTAGGGTGATTAGTATGACATTGAGGAGAGTGTACTATCTCAAAAGATAGAAGTCACCACCTACAATGGACTAATAACCTCAATAAGGACTCCTAAGGACTATGGGTCTTCATGTACGAGATTCTTCCCTACTTTACATGGAAAAGTAAAGTGGTTTATTTTAAGTTCGTTAAGTTCTATGGAGGCAAGCCCCATAGTTAATTACATCCTAAGGAATGAGATTCTTAGAATACTCGATTAAGGTAAATGATCATTGTCTCCAAAGATTTCAAAGATAGGAACTATCAATCAATTGGTTTATTTTAGAAGATCAAGTGAGATCGATCAAGAGGAGGGAGTTATTATCAAAACCAAAGGAAGATAAGTAGGGGATGCTTATGATACTAGGAAGCCTAGTAAGCATCCCAAACTATCCTATGGTTGGGCTTTATATTTTGAAATTGAAGTGATTTATTTATTTGAGTTGAATTTTTATTAGAAATCTAGGCTTATAATTCCATACAAGATCATGAAAATGCCTAAGAGGTGAGGATTTATGCTATAGCCCATAAAGGGGAGAAGCAACCTCGAACCTAAATCTAGGGAACTTTGGTGAGGGCCAAATCATGACCTAAATCTAAGATGAAAATGGGTATTTGGTTTACCTCCATAAGAGATGATAAACAACCTGACTGTTTGGACTTACAATCACCTTGAGGTGGCCGCCAACTAACTCCTCCTACAATTTTAAATACATGTAGGCAAGTCATATGCTTTTGCAAGATAGCTAAGCTGTTATTTATTTAGAAAGAGACTAAGTCCTTAAATACACTCCCTAGGAGACTAGATCATGTAGAGCATGATTTAATGACTTAAATCTAATACAAATTTTATTATGTTTTATTTTCATTTTTGGATAATTGATTTGACACAAGCTTATAGGATTCATATGCCTAATGCATGAGAAATTAGACTACGGGCCAAAATCAGCAAGAAAGGAGGTGAGTTTCTATCATGGCTCTCAAATGTCAAGCCAAGTTCCCTAGTACGGGTGGAAGCCCTTAAAAGCAAGAGTATAACAAGATGTGAGAAATAAAATACAACATCCAGCTAAGGGGTTGCTAATTCTTTTATCTTGATTTATAACTTAGGCTTTATGTGAAGTTATGAGTTATTTATTTTAGTTTTGAGTTGATTAATTGATAAAAAATTTATTTTTAAGAGCCTAATCATCCGTGCCATTCATCAAAGCAAGAAAGAAACTAGAAAAATATGTCATCTTAATACATAAGCTAAATAAACATTGATCAATTTATAAAGCTAGCACAAAAGAATAAAAGGTTGATTGTGGTCAGGCCCCACCATACAAACCCGAAAAAGAAATTGGATAGCCGAGCTCTACTCTTATACAACCCAGATTACAAAATGAATTAATTATAATCAAAATAAATTCATGTTAGGGGGGTCTTCATTCTTCTTTCTTCTTTCTTCTTTCTTTCTTTTTGACTTGGTTGGAATGGTTTCTCTAAAGGCTTCACATGGTACATAAGACATGATCTTATGACCAATGTTCATCCTAATCCCCATAACAATCATTCCAAATCCTAATTATAAAATTACATGAAAATGGAAAAGTAAATCTAACTAAAACCTACAAAATAGAGATTAGCTAAACAAACCACACAATCCCAAGCATGTATATGAATAAATTGGACTTAGCACCCCACATGGGTAACCAAGTCCATAGCCTATTTGGATTATGCTTAGGGTATAAGCAACTACACATCAAAAGAATTTATATTTTTATTACACACCCTTAAGCACAATCCCAGAAGATAATGATTAGACTAAGATATCCTACCATTCAATCTATGCACATACACCCTAACATCCGACTAAAACATCAACATCACAAAAAAATAAACATCAAACCATGCCGCCCCCTAACATAGGACTAGAATGGTGACTTACCTAATGTGTATTATAAGTGTGGTATGCTTAGTTAGGCTTTAAGGTTAGAATTTTCTAAGTATGAATGGTTCAACTTAGAGGGTGGTTTCATTTAAGTGATTTAATTAATTTATTTGATTTTATTTTATGATTTTATTTGGTTTAAATGGGCCAACCATTAATTACTAAGTGTTGTAAAGAGAGGAAAAGAGATAAGAACTTCTCTTTTCTCCCTACCGTAAGTAATTTCTAAGGTGGATTCATTAATTGATTTTGTTTAGTGAATGTTTTATTATGTATTTTAATTAATTCTAAGTTTAGATTTCTCTAAATAACCTATTCAAATAAGAAAGATATTTTAAGATTAAGTAAAGTGAATTACTATCACAAACACACAACACTTATTTCTTCCAACATATGTAACATGCATATGAATGAACCCTAAGAATATCTATACATGCAAATAGAAATATTAGCACACCTTAATGATGGATGCTAAGAGATGTTGCTTAAAGAAATTTGGAATGTTTCATGTATGCATGATTTTAAAGTAAAAAGAGAGATTCTTTATCCATTATTCATATGCACATTTACATGTATGAAAGACATAAGTGAGTACGACACCATTATTTTCTATACCAGAGGAGTAAGGTATAAGACCTACTTGGGGCAACTTAATGCCTCACAATCCCAGGGTGTCCAGACTAATATACCACTTTTCTTAAATACATGTGCATGTACAAAAAAGAAATGCATGGAAAAAAAATCATGCAAAAAGTTTATGTTTATTGTTTTGATTTGGTTAAGCAATTTATATGTGTAAATGTGAAGGTCCCTCTTACATGATAACATAAGGATGAATAGGAATGGATGTAAGCAAGTGTTGTGTTCTTTTCAAAGGAACTATACACTTTGCAAATACTATTCAAAACTATGTTAAAAGAGAAGAGAAGGAAAAGCCACATAATGCACATCATTATATTATACTCACATGCAAGCTCATAAGTAGTTATAAGTAGCATACCTTTCATTTGCAATTTTTGATTTATAAGTTTTGAAAGTAATTTTAGATTTAATAATGATAATAGCCATTCATATTATTACTTTAGCCAAAACAAGCAATTTGACATAAAGGATACATTTCATTTTATTTATTATTTTTTAAAAGTTATGAATGCATGATTTCCATGTGACATACACATTTAGCATGCTAAGAAAGAAATAAAGTAATGTAAGCAAGTAATTTCATTCACCTAAATTAACTCTTAAAGACAATCTTATGAAATAAGAATATTTAAAGTGAATCAAAATTGGTTCAAAGAAACTTTCATTTTTGTTTTGAGTTTGGTTTGAATTTAGGAAATGTGAGAAGATTTTCTAGTTCTAACCCATCTCCCACATGTGTATATTGATTTAGTTTATTTTTAGAACCATTAGATTGATTTTATATTTTGTTTAGGTTAAGGTGTACATTAAGTCCATTAATTACCCCTTACCTACACCACTTTAACATATTTAACCAAATAATTATGAGCCAATGTATGACATAAAATCACAAGGAATTTAAATTAGCAATGCACTTAAGAAAGAAAGGGTCCTAATGCATTTGGCTTACAATTAATGATTAATCAAGCTAAAGGGATTAATTTAAGTACTTTCATAACCCTTCCCACACATGTAGGTTGGATTTGATTTTTATAAGCTACTTAGGTTATTGAACACCTGAGTATCTACCCAAGAAGGAATTGATTAAGTGATTAAGTTTTTAGATTAATTTGATTTTAATTTTTGATTAATTAAGCCATTTAATAAAGTGATTAAACTATTTAATTAATTTGCACGTTAATTAGATTTTTATCCAAATGAAATAAACATAGGGAAAAAGATTTGGAAGAGGACTCCTAATATCATTCCCTTAATCTATTCACTATTTTGAGGTAGTTAAAAAACTTAATTAATGAATTTATCACTATTTAATAGGTTAATTAATCATTTAATTAATTAAATGGTGATTTGGAGCGAATCAAGAAATTCCCCTAATTAAATCATTAATAAATCCCAAGAAAATTAGGAGAGGCAGAAGTCATCCCACTAAACATACCTGAGAAGTTTGGAATTAATCAATGGAATAATTAGAGAGTAATTAACATGATTATATTCCTAATAAAATCTAAATTGCATAAAAATTTACTATATCAAAATCAATTAAACTTAATTTTATATTATTCCCTTTAAAAATATCTTCAAAATGCATTTGAGTTTATATTTTTATTTTTCTATATTTAGTTATGTAATTTTGAAGATTCATAATTAAAACTTAATTAACTAATTTACTAATCATCCACGCGGACCGCTAACACGCCATGGATGGGATTCATTGCTAAGTTATCACTTCTATGCAAAATCACCGACGGTGACGCATTTCTCCTGACCATCGATCAAAGATCGACGGTCGATTAAACCTCGCCATGGGATAAATCGGGGATTCAAACGGACCGGACCGTCCATCCAAAACACGGGATGGACGGTCCATTCATCCCGAAGCTCGCTGGGAGATGACAACCGCCATCCCTTGGCTTGATCCGAGTTCGATTGAGCTCAGATTGAGCTAGGATCGATCACACACCATCAAAAGGCAAAGAGCAAGACATCCAATAGTTGAATTTACTTGGGATGATACTTCCCTTCAAAAAGGTCAAAAAAAATTCAATGCAAGCTCAATTTTGAATAGTACCTCGCCGGAGGCTATCACCAACACTCCCAACCATCAAGGTAGCTTCATCTAGTGGAGACGAAGCCCTGTTGAAGATTTGAGGGCTTGAGGTTGAGTATATCTTCCTATTGATCAAAGTCCCCTTCAAATGCTTGCAACCTTGGTCTAGACCCCTCTTCCCATGGCTTGAACACTTGGGAGAAGACTTGGGTGAGCTAGATTGGGTCCCCTCAAGCTGCTTGAAGGTGGAATTGAGCTCTAGTAAAGAATTGAAAGAGATGGATTTCTCAC
Source organism: Cymbidium sinense (assembly GCA_021442155.1). NCBI lineage: Eukaryota > Viridiplantae > Streptophyta > Magnoliopsida > Asparagales > Orchidaceae > Cymbidium > Cymbidium sinense. The sequence goes on along the minus strand of CM038215.1, from coordinate 237,786,645 downwards.
TCACTTCCCCTATTTTTGGTTAAAGCATAATCGAAAATGGAGAATTTGAAATAGCTTGGGAGACCTTGGGGGAGCTTGGAATTGCATCCTTTGAGTTCCTATGCTTCAATCTAGTGTCAATTAATGCAAATGAAATAAAATTAGGGGAGAGTATATCTCCCCTAGAAGGATCGGACGACCGAGAGTGTAGATGCCATTTTGATCAAATTGATCACCTTGAGTGGGTTATTTTGGCCATTTGAGGTGGAACATGGTTCAATTTTGGCAGAGGGAGGTAGTGGAGAAATTTTCATGTGCCAAAGAGAGTGTGGGAGGTGATCCCATGTGCTTATTTTGAGTGGGGTGGTCAATTTTGAGCTTGGGTTAGGTTTGGATGACCCAAACCCATTGGGTCATGTGCACCACACTCATTAGTATCCACTTGGTCCACTAAGAGGGTGTCAAGTGTCCATGAAAGGATTTGACCAAATTTCAAGTAGGATTGGCCATAGGGTACCCCTTGACCTAAGGGTAAAATGATCATTTGGCTTTAGTTTCATTTTAGGCAGATTTAGAATAGTTTGAAATTAGGTTGGGCCAAATTTCAAAGAATTTGGAGTTGATATGATGTCATTTGGCTCATGTTGACCCATTTAGGTCAAAATGGGCCAACTTGGGTCAAGTTGACCAATTGGTTGGGTCAAACCAAGGGTTGGGTCAAGTTCATATGACCATTTAGAATGTGTTGGTATCATTGGTTTTGTTCAATTTGGTTTATATTTGGTTTGATTTCATTTAGGTCAAATGGGTCAAGTTGACCAATTTGACCAATTTGGCCCAAATGGGTTAGGTCATGGCTTGATTTAGGTTTGATTGGTAATTTAAAATATTTTGCAAGTTTTGATTTCAATCAATTTTGGTTTGGTTTGATTTTGAATCAATTTGACCTTTTAGGTGAAGTTGGGTTCATGGTCAATTGGGCTAGGTTAGGTCTAGTTGGCCAATTAGAGCTTTGGTCAAGTTCAACAAGTGGTTAGAATGAATTTGACCATTGGTTGCAATCAATTTGGCTTAGATCAAGATTTGACATTTACTGAGTTGGAGCAGCTTTTTATTAAGATATTTATTGGAGCTTAGGAAATGGTAACTGTGGGCGATCTCGTTATAGCTCAACAACATCTCGATGAGTCTCTTGTTGATTACATTCTTAGATGGTGCAATTTAAGTATGAAATGTGAACTACAGCTATCTGAATAGCATGCCATTGAAATTCTACTCAAAAATTATGGCTCGGTCGTCTTCATGCTTAAAGGGTTTACCATTAAGATATTTGAGAAATTAATCAACAAGGAAGCTAGCCTACAAAGAGAGGTCAAATAGTTAACTTTCTAAGATCAATCAGCCAAGCCCACACCGTAGAAGGCATTTGAGAAAAAGCCAGAGATAGTCACATCAGTTTATAAGGGGAAGTAGCCAGCCAATGTCTAGTCAGACAAACCTCGAGCACAGTAGCCTCCTCTACCACCTCCTTTACCATCACCTCGGCCGTCATATCAGCCACCTTAGTTACCACAGTGACCTCCACCGTTGCCTGATCAGCAGTATCCTAGTCCACAATATCAATAGTAGCACTCCTATCCACCATCAGGTAGCTATCATTTACCTACTCTTGCCAATTCAATAGGGAAGTAGTTAGGAAGATCTTTAAGAATCTCTTAAAAGCGATTTTAGTGAGCTAGATACCGTGAGGATGTGAAGAGTCATGATCCAAACTTCTTCCCCTACCACCACATGTTAGGTTATGTCTTGGAAGATTGCTTTACCTTTAAGGACTGGCTTGAGCACAACTACAAATCAGGTGTCATTGTTAATAATAAAATGATGTGTTCAAATATCATCAAGAGATAATATGTGTTCAAATATAATGATAAGATAATACAATTATTTTAAAAAAGCTATTAAAAATAATCATTTTCATTTTAAATATGTTTAACTATGAAATTCATGGTATGTTGACCTCACTTTGGAGTGAGGATTGACTCATCCCATCTTAGACTTAGGAGTCTTCTAGACACTAAGGTCTTATTTTTCATAGGACACTTCTAATGGTTAAGGGAACACTAAACCCAAGCCTAGAGACTTAGGAAGGCATGCCCTAGACTTAGGCTATATCTTAGGACTAAGGGAACCTACCTATCCTATGGCCTAACCCAAGACCTATGCCTATCTACACATCCAAATCCAACCTCAAACCAATTCAATCAAACCAAATTGAATTTTATTTCATATCTAGCTCCAAGCCAAAATGATTTGAACCCAAACATATCCTAATCGCATGATCCAATCCTATGGACTCAACCCAAGACTCCTTTAATCAAACCAAACCCAATTGATTTTTACAAATGCACTCCAACACTTCAAATCATCATTCCAAACTCTTCCAAAATCTACAATCAAACCCATTGATCAAATCAATTCAATCAACCCAAGTCAGCCCATTTGAATCCAAAATGTCCAAATGAGCCATCCAATTAAATCCAAATTTGCACCAAAGCCATCAATCAATCCTAAATCAATCATCAAACTCAACTCAACCTTATTCAAATCAAACCAACTCAATAACCCATTTGGTTCACTTGACCCAAAGTGACATAAAGGACTCATTAGAGTCAAATCTCAATCCAACCCAAATTGGATTGAACCAACCCATTCAAAATCTCTTACAATGATTGTTGATCATCCTTGATTGAGTAATTATAATCAATTAGATCAAACCAAGCTAATTTGATCACTTGACCTAAGTTGAACCAATTAGCCTACATGAACCAAATTGAGACAAACTTCATTCCAAACTCAATTAATTGAAACCAATAATTCCTACCAACCTTAAATTGATCCTTGAATATGACTCATCAATTGCCAACCAAGTCCAATTGGCCCTTGACCAAGTTGATGTAATTTGACCTAAAGGGCCAAACTGAGCCAAATCAGATTCTGATCCAAATTGATTGTATCTAATGACTCAAATCAATCACAAATTGATTATTGAACATGATTAAACCGATGGTTGAACCCAATTGACCCATTTGGCCCAAATTGACCTAAAGGGTTAAATTGATCTAAATCATTCATAAATCCAAATTATTAAAACCAACGCCTACAATCATATTCAATTCGTCAATTGAATCTAAACCAACACCTAACCCAATCCAATTTGATCAATTTGGCCGAATTGGTCAACTTAGCCCATTTGACCCATATGAACCTATATGAGCTAAATTCAAATCCACTCCAAATCAAATCAAACTAATTGAACCTAAACATCCCAAAATCATCATTTGAACTTGACTCAACCCTTGGTTTGACCCGATTTGACCAAATTGGTCAACCTAGCCCAATTGAACATAATTTGACCTACATTGGTCAAATTAAGCCAAACCCACTCAAACCATGCCCAAAGCTAACCAAAGACCCCATCCTGGGTCACCATGGGTCATTCCAAATCAAACTACCCAATTGACCCAATTAGACTACCCATTGGATAAACCATCCAAATGGGATAAAATCCCATTCATATGGTTTCACCTCTCCCCCTTGATTGCCATCTAAAGCTCAATTTGGAACTCGACCATGGCTAACTTGACCCAAAGTCGACTAGCCATAGGTCAAAGGAGGTGAGCTAACCCAAGCCACCCATCATTTCACCATGGGAAATAAGGACATCCACCTCACCTATTCCAGACCTTCACTTACTCAGGCACTCCACCTCGCCACCCACTATCTCCTGCGCTACCAAGCATCTACCAAATGTGAGCCAACCCAGCCATTCGATTTGAGGGGAGAGTATACTCCTCCCTATTTCATTCCATTCACACTAAGAGAATTGTGAGAACTTGAGTGAGAGACAAGCTTCTCTAATGCTATTCGATACCCCTTGGCCTCCCCATCGTATATGACACCAAACCTGAGTGAAACCAATGCTCCACCCCATCGAACTCATCTCAAACTCAACCAAATCCAAATGAACTTCACCTGCACATTCCCCAAGCTTTGGCGAGGTAAAATGAATCAATTCTCGGTCGATTCGAGCACCATAGACTATCCCAAGACCAACTCTAATGAGGATTCGCATGCTTCATGAGCCACCGATGGGAGGCATCATGTGAGCTTCTCAACAGGGCTTTGTCTCTTCAAGACGAAGCTACCTCAATCATTGGACCACCAGTCTTGAGCTCCGGTGAGATAAATTCCAGCAAACCATAGAAAATCTCTTAGGTGTTGGTCTTTTATGAAGAATTTTGTGATTTTGTGCGAATCCCACTGTAGGATTGCTCCAAATCTCCATCTTGAATGATTTAGAGTCTATCTCGATGCCTCACGAGCTCTGACATGCTCGGATCGAGCAGAGGAGGGTAGACGGTGTCCGTCATCCATCGCTCGAGGGATGAAGGATCATTCGTTGTTCATTCTGCATGATTTAAACGGACGACCGTGATTTAATTTGCTAGAAATTTGATTTAATTCTCCTAAGAATTACAAGATTAATCCCCACCATTTGATCCAGATCGATGGGTGACAAAGTGTCGCCGCAGACTCAAAGATGCCACGTCGGATCATTTAAGGTGGTCAATCCCATGGCATCGATAGGATCAAGGATTAATTAGGGATTAAAATGTGTTTAATTGCTCTGAAACTTTATGAAATCATAATTAATTGTAGAAATATCTAAATAATACAAATAAAATAATTTTGTAAAGGGTAAATAGAACATATTTTAATAAAATAATTTCATTAAGTTTTTGAAATGGAATGTATATTAGGTTTGAGTGTTTCTTAATTAGTTTAATTAAGCTCTAATCACTTGGACAATTAATCCCAAACTTGACCTGTTGATTTAATGGGATGACCTCTGCCTCCCATGATTTTCTTGGGATTTATTGGCTAGGTAATTGGGAGAATTTAAAATTCAAACCTTAATTACCTTCTTAAGTGATTTAATAATTATTAAAAATCTAAAATAGTAAAAATTAATCAATTGAACTTCACTAATCATTGATTAATAATGAGATGATGAAGGGGAGTGATTATGACCTCTTTCCTAATTACTTTTCCAAAATCATTTCATTAAAGAGGCTTAATTAACCCAAAATTCAAATAAGAAAATAATTAAGTAATTAATGATGAAATCTAATCAAATTAAAATGGTAATTATATCGGATAATTAACATTCAAGTGGGTTCCTCTTTATGTCAACAATATAAATAATCTTAAGAAAATTATGATTAACCCATGTGTGGAAAAATCATAAAAAGTACTTCATTAGATTTCTTAATCTAATTAACACTTAAGCATGAACCTATTGCATTAAGTCCTTTAGGAGCATTACAATTTTAATTTCTCATTTTCATTTCATTTGAGGCTCATGAATAAGTAGTTAATAAAATTAAAGAAGCATAGGAAAGGGTAATTAAATGAATTGCTTAATGATTCCAACTTAATTAAATCATAAAATTCATCTAATTACCTCTTCTTAAACACGCTTGAATCATCAACATGATGGGATAAAAATAGCAAATGTTTCCTCTTCTTTAATTAACATATAAAATCAAATTTAATAAGAAGTTTTGGTTTTCTTTAAATGATCTTATTTAATGTGATTATCCTTAGGAATTAATGTAGTTGAATGAATATACAGTTATGTTTATTCATTCCTTTTCAATCACTATAAATGTTGTATGCCATGTGATATCATACATTCATGCTTTCAAAATCAAATAATCAAATAAAATTTATTTATGTAAAATTGCATATGTTAACTTAATCCTATTATATATGTGGCTATTATCATTGATAAATTTTAAAATTAATTTCAAAATTATAAATGAATAATGAATAGTTGAATTGATACTAGGCATGAATGTATATATAGGATTTGCATGTGTTTATAGCCTAAGTATGTTAAAGTATTATTCTCTTTCCTATATTCATGTATGTGTTTACACATGTTTGAATGACAACATGTATATAGTCTGGGCATTCTGGAAATATGAGGTTTTAAGTTGCCCCACGGAGGTCATTTTGTTATCTCTCTTCTCTGGTTAACAAAGGCACGTACTTATTTAATTTCATTCTTATATGTACTTGTATTAGAATTTGGATAGAGCTTTACTTAACATGTGTAAATAATTCAACTGAAATACAATCTTTTGCATGATTTTCATTCTTATAGTTGGGTGTATATTCATATGTATTTAACATAGCAAGTATATTGTTTGGACATCCCAGGAATACGATGCTTTAAGTAGCCCCATGGAGGTTATTTGATTATCTCACTTTCCTGGTTTAAACAACGACACATACTTGCTTACATCTTTTATACATGTGTGTGTGTATTTGATTAAATAAATGAAAGTCCCCTTTTCTACCAAAATGTATGCATTCGTAATCATTTTGGTATGCCAAAATACATTGCACGTATAGATATATTAAGTTCTAAGTCATATGCATGTTATGGGTGATGAAATTGAATGGTGTAACATGTTCCATATGATGGTAATTCAACTATATTAGTCTTAAGATGCCTTTCATGTTGAATATGATTTTTAAGATTAACCCAAACCTATTAATAATAAAATATTTAATAAAACATTTACCCAAAAAACTAAATCATAAAAAAATATACCTTAAGGAAATAATTTAGGTAGGGAAAAAAGGAGGTTAAGCCTTCTTCTTCTTTTACAACACTTAGATGCTAAGTGAATATCAAATGAAATAAAACAAAATACAAATCAAAATTTGCAAATCCTTTAAATAACTTAAAATGGAACCACCTACCATGTAAACTTAAATAATTTCAAAACTTTAGATAATCATAACTCAAAGACCTAGCTAAGACATATTACACTAAGCCTAAACACACACATTAGAATAAGTCACCACTTCTAGCTTTAGATTAGGATGGTGTATGTAATAGCGTTGTGTTTTATTTTGTGATGTAATATTTTTAGACTGGATGCTAGGATTGTGGTTCGTAGACTAGATGTTAGGCCATTGTTAGCCTAATATTATTTTGTGTAGATGATTGTGCTTAAGGGGCCGCTGAAAATAAATATAAATATTTTGCTTGCAGGTTACTTATGCCCCTAAGCATAATCTATGTTAAGACAAGTGGGCATGGTTACCCATGTATAGGGTGCTAAGTCCAAATTATAAAATATAACTTCTTGAGATGTATGTATGTTTAGCTAACATTTATTTTGTATGTGTAGTTAAATTCACTTTTTTTCATAAAAATATAATTTTTATAATAGAAATTAGGATTAGTGCTATGGGATTTAGAGTGAGCAGTGGCTAGAAAGCATAGTTCTAGAATACCCTATGAAGCCTTGGAGCAAATCAAATCAAAAGAAGGAAGAGGAAGAGTAAGAAGGGAAGACCCCCATAGCATGTATTCAATTCTAAATTGTAATATTCTTTTGTAATCTAAGATGTATAAGGGTGAGCTACAATTCAATTTTTCTTTTTTGTGTGGTACAATTTGACTTTTTATTTTTTTCACAGTAGTCTATAAAATGATTGTTATTATGTTTAGCATGTGCAATAGAATTGCATCTTCTTTATAGTTTTTTAAACTCGATGTTTGTATGTGTGGCCTAGATACGATAAGCTCTTAGGACAAAAGTTAAATATTCTATCCAATTAATAACTTATAACTAAAATTTAAAACAACTTTCAACCTCACTTTAAAGCTTAGGTTATAATCAAGATAATTAAAAGATTTAATAACCCCCTTAGCTAAATGTTGAATGTCTAATATCATGCATATCATCTTATATCACTCTTGAACAAATGGGGGCCTCCATTCTTGCACTGCAGGGAAAGCATGACCTATGAGCACCCCATGTGGAGATTCTCTCTCTTCTGATTTGGCCAATAACCAAATTTCATCATGCATTTAGACATAAAATATTCAGAAGCTTGTGTCCAAAATATTGTGTCAAAATAATATAAAATTTTGTAAGATATTACATTTAGACTAAGTCATATACTCATGCTAGTCATGATTTAGTCTCTTAAGGAGTGAGTTTAGGACTCTAATATTTTTCCAATTAAATAACAAGTCTAGCCATCTTGCAATTTTATAAGATAGGCCTACATGGTTTTGAATCGTATAAGGTGTTGTGGCACTCCTGTGGTTGTAAGTCCAAGAGTTAGGGTTTGGCCTCGGGAGGTAGACTTATGTCCCCTTTCGCTTAGATTTAGGTCAGCTTGCTTTAAAGCATCCTAGATTCGGATCGAGGTTGCTTATTTTCTTTGGCTATGAGTATAAATCCTCATCTCTGGCATTTTCATAAATTTGTATTTATGGATGTAAGTAACATTCTAATAAAGTTCTAATTCAAATTAAAATGAATCTTCACTTTCAAGCACATGAAGCCTCACCATAAGATAGATTGGAGTGCTTACTAGCTTCTAGATCATGAGCTCTTTTACTTACCTTCCTTTGATTCTAAACATAAGTCTTTCCACTTGAATTTTCCCACTTGATTTTCAAAATATTCAATTTATTGATACTAACCTTGAGATCATTAGATATGATTGAATACTTTAATTAAGAGTTTTTTTAAGAAATCTCATTTCCAAGGATATAATTAACTATGAAAGCTTGCTTCCATAAGGAAATAAAGAACCTGACATAAAATAAATCTTATTTTACTTTTTCATGTAAAGTAGGGGAAATATCTCTGGTACATACGAAGACTCATCTGCCTTAGGAGTTCTTATTTGGTGAGTAGGTCCATTGTAGAGTGATGTTTCTAACTTTCGAGATAATACATTATACCTTAATGTCGTACTCGATCACTTCAATAAGTACCCACTAAGATTTGCGTGGTGTCCACCCAACGACTCCAAAATAAAACACCATAGTGTAATTAGAAGAAAAATGCCAAACTTATTGGAGATGTGACCGCAAGCCTGTAATCTTCCATTCATCTTCTATTTTGACTTTAATTTAGTTGAATACAACATAGTTATTGTGATCTTAAATTTATTATCTAAGTTTAGTGATGACCAAATGATATACTATAAGGATTGCCACATATGAGGGACATTCAACATGACATAAAATTAATTTCATTTTCTCCATTACCAAACTTACCAATATTATGAAAAGAACCTTATAAGACATGCTAAAATTAAGAGACAAAAAGATGAATTATTATAAAAAGGTCGTCTCAAAGAAAATCTAGGTCCATATATAGTTTTATATCTACAAACTCCAAAAATTGATTATGTCTAGAGAAGGATCACTTATAATATAGAAATAAGCAAAATCATTTTAAGTATAAGTTTTCAATCCTTATATTAGGTGACATGCTTGATTTTATTACTAGCTCAACTTATTTCTCTAAAATAAATATTAAAAGTGAATATCATCTGATTAAGATTAGACCAAAAGATAAATGGAACATTGAATATAACATTCAAGATTCTAAATGGTTTTATGAATGGATGGTTATCGTTTCATTTATATAATGCCTAGAATTCATAAGATTAATAAATATGATATTAAAATCATTTATTATCAAATTCTTAGTATCATATTTTGATGATATTCTTATCTTCAGTCTGAATGAGAAGATACATCTAGATTACTTTAGATTAGTTTTAACTTGGCTTAAATAAGCCAAGATTTATGTTAAAATTAATAATAATTCTTTAGTTGCTTAATTCTTTATTTTCCTTAGTTTTATAGTGTCTATGAGTTGTCTCATGTATATCATATAAAAAATAAGGCCATTTTAAGTGGGCCATCCCTAAAGAATTTCATAAATATCAAGAGCTTTTTATAGCTTAATAACCTTTAATAGAAGATTTATTAGAAACTTTAGCATAACCATGGATTTATCATAGATGTCCTTAAAAAAGAAAAGGTTGCAAAGACAACATTTTCTTAGAAATCCATAAAATAGATCAAAGTTCTTATGACCTCATTTTTATCTCATAATTCTTAAATTTTAGCAAAAAATTTTAGGTTACACGAGATGCTTTAGTGAGACATAAGCATCATACATAGTTAAGAAAGTCATCAAGCAGTGTTTGATAGTGAGAAGTTAAATGATACAAGATAATTATATTCTTCATATGATATGTAGTTATGTACAATCATTTAATCTCTCAAGCAATAGAGGTATTTTTTGCTACATAATGACTTCATACTCAATACCAACATCCATGGTATAAAATTAAAAATAATTAGAAAAAAATTGATTTATATTTATGATAAAAGGTAAAGTACCTTCAAAGTTTTTTTTCTTTTATAATAAAATAAAACTTAGTTTAGAAAAAAAAAAGCTTATAGATGCATTTTCTAACATTTCATTGGTTGGTATATTGTTAGAGTTTTAAACTCTAGATTTAAAAGAATTAGAGACCATTATCAAATATACCCAAATTTCCAATTTATATACTTAGAGAAAGACCAAAATGTAGATCTTATGATAATTCTTAAGTTATACCTATGTTAGGGAAGGAGGTTATGTATTTCAATGGCATGTATGTGGTGATTCCTTATTATAAGGTTACATTCTAAGGGGTAGCAGAACATTTTGTAAGGTTTTAAATTATATGCATATCATAGCATAGATTTTTATGGTTCTCTCTAAAGAATGTTGAGAGGGTGGTCATTCAGTGTTATACATGTAGGGAAATGAAAAATCTATAAAAGAAAATTACAATAAATATTTTCTTTGTTATTACTTTTAAATCCAAAGAGGCTGTTTCTGTGGATTTTAAATTGGCTTTCTTAGAACGATTATAGAACGTGATAGTATTTTTATATATGTAAAATTAGTCCCCAAGATGTTCCAGTTTCAAACTTACTCATTAAAGAATACATCCTATATAACTAGATTATTTTTAAAGGGATCTTTAGAATACATGGGATGCAAAATAATTTCTAATAGAGATGCTAAATTTGTATTATATTTTAAAAAAAATTGTATAAAAATTAATATAAATAAAATTAAAATTTTATTTGGCATTTCAACCATAAATTGAAGAGCAAATTGGGATAATAAAGAGTACGACTTTAAGAAATCTCATGAGAAATTTTGTATGTAGAGGTTGTAGAAATTAGGATCTTCACCTTCTTAGAGTAGACTTGTCATATAAACACACCATTTCATAAGCCACAAGTAGTAGGCACACATTTGAAGTAGTTTATAGATACAAACTAATGAAACTAATTAATCTTCCTCAAATGTCTTCATATGCAATCCCAATTTAGCAATCACTTTGCATGAAATTTTTAAAGCCTTCATAATAATATTAGAAAATAATTAAAAGTGATTAATATAATCTATTTTAAATAAGAAATATAAAAAAATTTATTAAAGAGAATAATCTTAAAGATTATGCGTTAAATAGGATCTGACTTGAGGGATATCCATATTTTAAATATAAAAAAATTATAAGTTATTGCGTGTGGGGTCATTTAGAATTATTTAAAAATATTAGAAAATTTGACACTAATACATGTATTCTTGAATAACAGATTGATATTTTATCACTGTTATTTTTAATGTATAGGATTTGATATCATATAATGGAGTTAGTAAATCTCCAAGAAGATAAAGTTGTTATTTGTAGATGATTATTCAACATTCTTATTTTTTAGGTAGATCATATTATCATTAATAATGTACCAACATGTCAGAATTAAGATCTTAGATTTCTTATGATGTGGAAGGAAAACCCCTCAATTGAGGACACTTTGTTTAATAGAGGTGACTTGAGAAGCTTGCACTAGATCTTATGGAGGAATATATGATTTTTAACTCTTTATAGAAGGGTTTTTAATGGCCAATAGAAATGTTGTGGCGTAAAAGCTAATGAAAAGAGATCTAAACCAACCACAAGAGTTTAAAGTAATTAAGGGGTTATGGCTTAGGACTAAGGATAAAGAACAATGACAGCTAATTAGAAATTAACTTTTATGTTTGTTTTAATCATTTCATAAAAATGTGTACTTGTAATTTTTACCTTTTAAAATTAAAAAATTTAATTTTTGAATTTTTGAAATTCAAATTATTAAATCTTTGAAAGTTTGAATTGTTAAATAAAGAGGAATTTTATTTACATTCACTTAAAAATGAATATATAAATAAAGCAAATTAAATAATAATTATTCTCTTATGTATGGTTGAGAAACTCTTACAAGGATATTTATATTTGATTATCTCTCTCTCTCTCTCTCTCTCTATATATATATATATATATATATACCCTAAGTCTATCTCCCTCTCTCTCCATTGAATCAAGTTTAAATATGCAAAAAATTCATTAAATGTTTGCTTAAGAAGGAAGAGATGGATTATGATTTTGATGTAAATTTGCATTTTAGTTTAAATATTTCCACTCTCGTGAGTGGTAAATACTTATATCATATTATAATACTTCTCTAATATCCTTTCACTATATTCCCAAACAAATTCCTCGATTCATTCCATCATAAATCTACACTAAATTTCTATAATAACCTCCCAACTAAGGTGTTCCTTAATAATACCTAATCTTATTTAAACTCCCATTATTAAGAAAAAATTATAAATGCTTTAGATCCATCCTAGATACATCATTTAGCTATTCTAATTATTTTGGATTGTATTATTTTATTTTTCTTCATTAAATTTTTAAGCCTTAGATGTGTCTCATTATCTTAGGTCAACCCTTTCAATGAAACCCTTTAACCCCCACTTCTCCTCAAACATATCCAATCCCTCCTTGCCTTTATTATCACTTCATATAATCATTCCAAGTTAAATTGAGCCACCATTCAAAATGAACCCTATCCCACATCACTATGTCAATGCATATCACTACTAATAATGCTAACACACAAGTTTGCTAAAAATTTTGTTTTATGATGTCAATGCTTATTGAGTTCATTGCACACCATTACTAAGAGATTGAGGAACATTAATGCTAATAAGATCAATTCACATCATCAACATTGTTGTTAATATTTCTCTACCTATCAACTTTATCACTTACATTACTAATAACTATAGGTGGATTTAAGTGGGGAAGATTTTATAGAATTCTTTTAAATTTCACTTTCATCTATAAATAATTTCATATTGTTCCCCCTCCAAAATTTTAGATTTATTTGTTAAGATTATTAAAAAATAAATAAATAAATTATTATTTTTAGTTGTCATTTATATTGTTTCTATTTATAATAAATAAATAAAAGTGTTATGTTTTTCTCAAAACTTTAAGTTAAATTTATTTATATAATAAATAATAATAATTACTACGATATTAGATACATATTATTACAAAAGAGGATGATATAAACATAAATTTTCACCTATATCATAAACCTAATGATTGTATCCAATTGATTTTATATTAGCAAATTTAATGATTATGGATAATCATTTGAAAACTTATATTTTAGATGTTTGATCTAATGAATAGTTTCATTCTTAGAAGATATTAGAGTTTGTTAAAAAATGATCAATAGAAGGAAATATTATATATATATATATATATATATATATATATTAGTATTATTATTAAAATTAGGATTGACCTACATTTGCTACAACAAATATTAAAATAGCATTTTTGCCTATGAATATTATGAAAAGTTGACAATGATGTAGAATTGAAAATCAATGAATGATCTTTTGGTCGCTTATATTGAGAAAATATATTAGATGGGATAATGATATAATTATTTAACACTTTTAAAATATGAAGAGCGAACATCATCAATCATAAGTTTTTTATCTATATATATTTTATCTTTTTCTTAAAATATATTATAACTAAACAACTTTAAAACTGCGAATGTTAGTCTTAAGTTTTGAATGAAGAAGTTGAGAATATTTTTTAAATGGTGAAGTAGTGCCCATTAAAAAAATTCCTGGCTCCACCACCACTAATAACAGCGATGCATAATATTTCTTATATAGCAAATGCACATGATCATCACTATTGTTGATTCATATTGACTTTGATATCCACCATCACAAATAAAGCTAATACACATTGTTAATATCAACATTACACATCCCATCTCCAATAATTATCAATGGCCAACATTTTATTAAAAATATAATTTTATTGAGTTTTATTGTAATAATAATCGAGTAAAATTATCAAAAATATTAAATTGTATATAAGCAAAAATTCTAGTTCAAATGATGCCCAATCAACCATATTAGTATTTCCACATTTTGTAGCATCACCAGTCCAAATCAAAGAAATCATAGATAGCCATCTTTTAAGAAGTTAGGAGGATTATTGAATCTTCTAACAATTGCATTCAATAAATTAAATATCTTTGAATCTCAAAGATGGAATTTTGAAGTTATAATAAGTTTCAAAATGCACTTATTATTGTTATTTGATTTTCAATTTTTAAATCTTATTCATGTATGTAAATTTTATAAATATCTTTAAATTTATAATGACATTAGAAATAAAAAAATATATTAAATAAGTAATCATTATTTCTAGGAAAGCTTGAATATTATTCATTATTCCTTTTTTATGTATTAATGTGATCTAAATAACTCCTCTTTTACATTTTTACATTCATTATTTACCTTTATTATTTTACATTTTTCTTTGATTTCTTACTATTATTCTTCTATGCATCGCTTTTTACTTATTTTCTCTCTTAACTTTCATTCTTTTACTATAAGTAATTCATAAGATTTTCTCAAATAATGCCACCTAAACTTCATATTTTTTTTTTCTATACATCAAAACATTCATACAACCACCTCAATGACAAAAATCTCTTCTTGACATCCTACTATTATAAAGAATGCTCAAACTCTTCATATCTTTCTACCTAACCCTCTCTTAAACTCTATATAAAATCAAACGCATAAAATAAACATAAATCTCATTAACTTTTGGTTGGTCTTGGCTACTCTTGGATATCCACCTTCCTAAAATCTTTTAAGCCCTAACGCACTTCTATTGGGTTCTCATGCACCCTTCATACTTAATAAAATTAATTATCTCAACCCTCCACTCTAAACTATATCATATACCAAATATCAATAAGTGTGAGAGCTAAACTAGGATTAGATCAAGGAGACAGCTATAAATTATTTCAAATTTGAAAGGTTGGTAAGAAATTATTTTCACATCTTTACTATTATTTATTAATAGTGCAAAGACCTTTTTCAATATTTTCTTTCTTCTATTATTATTATGATATATAATGTGCATGTAATGAATGATTATAAATTGATTAATCAAGAAATGATAAAAAAAAAACTCTTTTTATGTCTAGTGGAAAAAAAGGAATTTTATACATTAATATGAATTACAAAAAAAAATTGAATAAAGAGAAGTATATTTTACCTAAAAAAAGCATCCATCAATTTAATAAAATTCTCCTATCTTTGTACTTTAAATTTACAATCATCTAAATCACACATCATTATTTCTTTAGGTAAAATATCTTCTATTTTTATCACTACTCAAGGTCGTAAAGATGCTATTAGCTCTATAGTAATAATTAATACTTATAATGATTATTATTTTAACCACTTTTTTAAAAACAATTTTGTTAAAAGAGTAGTGGGGCTCAATGACAAACCAGCCTCCTATTTTAGGGTGGACAAAACTTAAGCAAATAAATAATTAATTAATTAAATTAATAAAAATATTAAAAAAATATTTCTAAAAAAATTATTAATAACTAGTAAAATAATCTAATCAATTTTATAAGAGAAAAATATAAATATATAAAAATGTGAATATTTAGTAAATATAAGTAAATAAAGGATTAAGTTGGGTTTTCTTTTTTGTGATAACTGGATAAAATTGTAAGTTAAGTGTATACAAACTTCTAAAATATAACATCATCTTAAGAAAAAATATTTTGATCATTCGTGATTCCTATCCTATTGTGATAATTTATGAAATCTGGTACAGAAATCAATAAATTTAAGAACAATAGTACAGATTATGATTCATTAGGGGAGGGGGCAATTTTAAAAAATAAAAATATTCTTTTTAATTCTACTTTCAAACACGAATAATTTCATATTGTGCCCCATCCAAAACTGTAGGATTTGTTTCTTAAGTTTATTAAAGAAATTTAATTTACTTATTATTTTTATTTTTATTTTTTATATTCATAATAAATAAATTAAAGTATTTTATTTTTCTCAAATTTTCATGTTAAATTTAATTATATAATAAATAATAATAATTAATAGGATATTAGATACATATTATTATTGAAATGAGGACGATATAAAAAGTTTTATTTTTTTTACCTATATTATAAACCTGTTGATTGTATCCAAATGATTTTATATTAGTAGATTTAATGATTATGGATAATCAATTGATATTTTATATTTTGGACATTCAACCTAATGGATATTTTTTATTTTTAAAAAATAATAATATTCTTTTAATTCTACTTTCTTAGACAAATAATTTCATATTGTGCCCCATCCAAAATTGTCGGATTTGTTTCTTAAGTTTATTGAAAAATTTAATTTACTTATTATTTTTATTTATCATTTCTAATTGTTTATATTCATAATATATAAATAAAAGTAGTTTATTTTTCTCAAATTTTCATGCTAAAATTATTTATATAATAAATAATAATAATTAATAGGATATTAGATATATATTATTATTGAAATGAGGATGATATAAAAATTATTTTTTTACCAATATTAGAAACCTAATGATTGTATCCAAATGACTGTATATTAGTTGATTTAATGATTATGGATAATCAATTAAAATTTTATATTGTGGATATTCAACCTAATGGATATTTTTTTATTCTTAGAAGATATTAGAATGCTTGTCAGAAAAATGATCAAAAAATAGAAATATAATATATATTCATTTTTTAATTATTAAAATTAACAGTGACTCTATAGTAGTTACAAAAAGTATTAAAATAGTTTTTTGTTTTTGCTATGAATATTATAAAAAATTGATAATAAAATAAAATTAAAGATCAATAGATGAATGATCTTTTGGTCACTTAAATTAAGAAAGATATATTAGATGATATTTACATCTATAATGATGTAATTATTCAATGCTTTTAAAATATGAATAATAGATATCTTTAATTATAAATTTTTTATTAAATTTTTTTTTATATATAAATATATTCTAATTAATTTTTTTTTGAAAACCACTAATGTTAATATTAAGTTTGAATGAAAAAGTTGAGAATACTTTTTAAATTGAGAAATGGTGACCTCCTAAAAAATTTCTGGCTCTGTCACTGCATTATACAATAACATATTTGTAAAACTATATTTAACTATTTCTTGACTTTTAATTTTTGCTAAGAGAAAATTATTAAGATTTCTCCCACATGATAAATTCATCAATAATGAGAAAAAAATTTATCAGTGGAGCTAATCTAATCTAAAAAAAATCCATATCTATTGAAAATAAGCTCAAGCTTTCTAAAGAAAAGTATTTAAGAAAGACCCTTCAATGATAACAAAAGAAAAGTAGAATACTTCTTCTACTCAACTTAATTCTGAAAATTCACATCAATTAGAATAAAAGCTAAAAGCAGAATTAAGAAGAAACCAAAATCACAAAAAAGGAAATAATCAAATATATAAGACACTCAAAAAATAAAAAATTGCAATTAATTATTTATAAAATATAAAAAAACCAAATTGCATTTTTTTTTTCAGCTTCAAATCAAATGCTCATGAGTAGAAGCATATTAAGAGAATTTTTTTCTTTTAAAGTTTAGGCAAAATTATTTCTTAAGGAGAAACAAATTTACTAAATTATTCAATTTATTAAAAATAATAATAATTTTAAGGATAGACAAGTGCTCGTATTGGGATGTGCCTAAGTCCATCTTGAGCGGGGCTTACTTGGTTCTATTCATTTTAATCAGTTTGTTTGAGTTTATTTGAACTCAAATTTATCTCTTCTTCGTGTCATTAGATTAATATTAATTAGGGTTTCAAATGAGCCTAGCTGAGTCGAGTTAAAGCTTGTTCGAGTTCAAGCTCATTTATCATTTTTGAGCTCGAGCTCGATTCAAGTTTTTAGGATGGTGTTCATGCTCGGGCTCATTTAAAAAAAATCTTATTCGAGCTCGGCTCGAGCTTGTTCGCGAGCTCAGTTCATATTAAGCTTATCGAGCCTGTTAACAAGCAGTTTGTTTAATGAAATAAACGAGCCTTCATCAAACTTGTTCGCGAGCAGCATATTGAAAAATATAAATGATACTGTTTATGAATAAGTTTTAATCGAGTTGTAATTGAGCTTATTCATGAGCTTTAAATGATACTATTCATGAGCATAAATAAACTGAACGATAAATTATTTAATCTTGTTCATTTAGCAATCAAGTATTTACAAAAATGTTCAAGCTCGTTCAATTAGTTAAATGAATGAACATAAACGACCTCTAATCGAGGTAAGTCAGGAGTACCTTGTTGAAGGCACCGTTCATTTGCAATCCTAATATTAATAAATAAATTGTTTGAATGAAATATTTTAAAATTAAGATCCATCAATCAAAAATTTAATTTTAAAAAAATTTAAATCTAAGATTTAAATGCAATAGCATTTAAAAAATTCATTAATATTTATGTAATTTTTTTTTACATGTTCAAAATATTAACTTTAATTTATTTCGTTCGCCATCTTTATTTTTATTTTTCCAGTCGCTTTTTTCTTTTCGCGCCTCAGCCGAATCCGCACCCAGGAGAACGTGAATAACCAGGACGTCTCCTCTGCCAAGACAATAAACAAATGCGCAGAGCACTAAAGCTGCAGCCCTCGGACTTAAAACCCTGAGACTTGTCCCTTCAGCTGCCCTCTCTCTACAGCCCTCCCAGCCGCATCCCTTCCATTGATGAGAAATGGCTTCCACTCCCTCTCCGCTTGCTGCTCTTTCTCTGGCTCTCTTCTCCTTGCTCTTGACCACAGCCACGGCCGCCGCACCAAGGAAAGCCGTGAACGTTCCCTTTCAGAAGAACTATGTGCCAACTTGGGCCAGCGATCACATCAAGTACTTTAATGGCGGAAATGAGATCCAGCTAAACCTGGACAAAAACAGTGGAACTGGCTTCCAGTCTCGAGGTTCCTACCTCTTTGGCCACTTCAATATGCAGATAAAAATGGTTCCCGGCGACTCTGCTGGAACTGTCACTGCCTTCTATGTTAGTACTCAGTAATGTAGCTTAGAATATAGTTTCCACCTGATCTATTTGCAGGAATAATAACTTGGTAACGTCTCTTAATATAACTTGTTATTCTTCAGCTTTCTTCTCAGAATGCCGAGCATGATGAGATAGACTTTGAGTTTCTGGGAAACAGAACAGGGCAGCCTTATATACTACAGACCAATGTGTTCACTGGAGGAAAGGGAGATAGAGAGCAAAGGATCTATCTATGGTTCGATCCCACCAAGGATTACCACTCCTACGCTTTTCTCTGGAACATGTATCAGATTGTGTACGCTTCTCTGCTCTACCTTTTCCTTCGATTAATTGGATTAGAAAATATATATAAATAGAAATAAATTATATATATATATATATATATATATATATATATATATAATTGGATTGGAAAACAAAATGCAGTATGGACTTCATGGGATTACTCTTATATATAATATTATTCTGAGAGAGAATTTGGCCGACGAAATTTCGATAAAAAAATTAATGATGATATATTTTAAATTATTAGATTTATTTAAATTTTTTTGAAATATTTAAGTTAATTTAATGATAAATATATGCTCACAATGATATGTATACAAATACGAATTTAAAAGCTATTAATTATAAGCTTAAATAATTTATTTGAGGTGATATAACAACTAATTGATTAAAGGGAGATTTACATACATAACACTTAAAAAATATGAATTTACACATTTGCTCAAATAATTGAGGACTGAGAACCATGTGGTTTTGTCCGTAACAGCATGTGAGGTTGATTTGCATGTCAACAAAAGACTTGATGGGACTCACAGTCGGTCCCCTTTGACACCCTTTGGCGGTGCTTAAATAAAGTTATCAGTGAACATAATTTTTTTTATTTAAATATATATTTTTTATAAACTGTTCGACTAAATGCCTCTGTCGACATTGGAGACAGGTTCTTCGTGGACGAGGTGCCCATCCGGGTGTTCAAGAACAGCAAGGACCTAGGCGTCCGGTTCCCTTTCAATCAGCCGATGAAACTCTACTCCAGCTTATGGAACGCCGACGACTGGGCGACCCGCGGCGGCCTCGAGAAGACGAACTGGGCCAACGCTCCCTTCGTCGCTTCCTACCGCGGCTTCCACGTTGACGGCTGCGAGGCGTCCGCGAACGAAACGTTCTGCGCCACTCAGGGCCGGCGGTGGTGGGATCAGAACGAGTTCCGGGGCCTCGATGCGGAGCAGTATCGCCGACTCCGTTGGGTCCGGCGGAGTTATACGATCTACAACTACTGCACCGATCGGACCAGATATCCGAAGATGCCTGTTGAGTGCCAGAGAGATGGGGATATTTGAGCTTTTTGTTCATGTGACAAAAATGGTTAATGAATTAGTTTGCTGGGAAATTAAGATCCATTCTAGTTTTTCTGTTGGAGGATGATGAATGAATTGTAGCTTTGTGTGCTGCTTTGGTTGGCATGTGGATGCATGTTTTAAGTTTTAATGTTAAGATAATTTGATATTATGATTCGGAAGGGAGAGGCCCTTGTGAGAAGATGATAATATTTTCTCAAGTAAATCTGAAATCTATGCAGGAAAGGTTGAAGCAACAATGACAGAAGATACATAGAGGCAATGGAAAATAGACTACACATGAATTATTGAAGCAAGAATGAAAGTAAAAAAAATTACATAGAGGCAGCAACAAACGGAAATTGGAGGAAAGCAAGAAATAGTGCCTCACGAGTTGAGGGTTTATAGTCAACTTGCAAACCCTTGCTATTGCTCTAGTGGAAGGGCAAACTTTCTTTCACCTGCTAAGTTTGTGAAGGAGACCCTATGAAGATGAGAAGGAAGCGTGGGAAGGAGATGAAGTTAGTTACTGAGAGTGGTATATTTGTAGAGATTAGAGGTTTAGGGTGTTGAAAAACTAAATAAGAGTTTTTAGGTATTAGATATGTAAATAATAAAGAATTTAGTAGTATATATCTAAATCCCCCATAAATTTAAGGATAAATTAGGTTTAATAAAAGGAATGTTTAAATATCACATAAATTTAAATTTTGAGAGATTTATATACATATCATACAATTTTTATGCATTGTTATGCATTTATATATCTAACACTTAAAATTCAATTTTTATATACATGACACCATCAACCTTAGTTTTGCATGATTGACATTATCCCCAAATTTAGTAATTAGAACCCGTAATCTTAAATTATAAGTTTTCTAATTAGATATTTAGGACACTATACTTAGTAACTAAGTGAACAAATTAAAATTAAATAACAAATCAAATCAAATACTGAATTGAAACCCAAACCAAATTGAAATGAAAACTAAGCTCAACACCCTAAAGTGAAAACTTAGGTTATCCCAGTGAACCGTATAGGGTCTAACCTAATCCAATTGGATTAGGCAAATTCAAATCAAATTTAAACTTAATAAAATTTGACATATATTAAAACTAAACATATTTGAACTAAAATATCAATTTCAAATGAGCTTGGATTGAGGTAATTGAGTTGATTAACACAATTAACTCATTTAAGCCCAATATCAATTAAATAAAATAAAAATTAAATTAAATAAAAAGCATGGAATTATTGCAAAACATAAATGAACCAAAGAATAAATCTAAATGGGGAACAAAGTGATCAAGTAGGTTATTTGACATAGAGTTGACCTATGTGGCCCCACCAAGTCAAAAGTCAACTAACCAAAATTTGAGCAAATTGAGTCACTCCAATAACTCAAATGAGCATGTTTAAATATAAATCTAAATCCAAAAAGTCTCAAATATGTTAATTAGATCATTTAATCTAAATATACTCAAATGAACTTTATTGAACCTAAATTTGAATTAAATTGAAATTAATTCAAATCAAGCATCCAAAATCATTTAAAAATCATAAATGAACATAATTCAATAATTATTTGGGTTTAATTTGATCAATTTGAGCATTTGACCCATTTAAGCCAAATTTGGGTCAAATTGGGTCTAATTCAAAATCAATCCCAAATTAATTGAATTTGATGGATTCAAATTATCCTAAAGACTCAATTAAACATAGACCTATAAATTTAAAATAACCATTTTGACTTTAAGTCCATTTGACTCATTTAAATTAAATGAAGAAAACCTAGCTTGAATTAAATCAAATCCACATAAAGCTTGAAATGATTAACAATTAATCAATCAAATGATCAATTAAATATGATTGAACTTAGTCCCCAAATTAATGAATGAACTTGAATCATTTGAGCCAACTCAAAAGAAAACCATTTGGGTCAAATGGGGTTAAACTAAGGTTTAGCCCAAAGTAAACCCAAATAAAGTCTTAACTAATGAATCTCCTAAAGATTGGTTAGATCTAATGTTATTTCAGTCCAAATGATGTGTGATGGGGCCAAACCATAGAGAGAGAGAGAGAGAGAGAGAGAGAGAGAGAGAGAGAGAGAGAGAAGAGGGCGATAAGCTTAAAAGTCAAAGAAGATCCAATGCAAAATTCTCATCACATGCCTATGGCATCAAAGAGGACTTTTAGTCTCTTATCCTTTCATCTTGACATAGGATGTGATTGAAGCATGCTTTTCCAAGTCAATACAAGCAACCACTTCACCTGCCAACTATTATTAATGGTGATTTTTCGCCACCATTAAGAAGGGAGGAAAAGAGGCACCAAAACTTCTTCTAGCACTAGATAAACTCCAAAAGCTCTAAAGATCATAATCAACTATTTCCCCACTTTTTTTCCCATATAAAATCATAGATTTCAACCAATTTCTGGCGAAGGGCGGTGGCCATTAGTGGAGAAGACAATCCGAGAGAGGCAAGAGAGGAGAACCTTAATTGAGACTCACTTCAACTCAAGGAAGCTCTTCGACACAAAAAAAAATCCGTCAAACGTAGGCTTCGGCGAGATAATTTCTTCAAAACATAGAAAAACTATAGATCCTTTTATTCGTGAGAATACTCGCTTGATTCTAACAAAAATCTCTTAAATTACCTTTGTTTTTTTACTTTCTCCCAGCCCCTCAGCGTGAAATAGGATATTTTCTGACGAGTTCGTCGAAAAATTGCCCCTCGAATGGGCTGTTTGGGCAAAACCGACCACACGAGTTGCTCAGTTCGCCATCCTTATGGGAGATAGCACAGCAGCCGTCTGATCCTTCTTTAATGGGATGGATGGCTACAATTAAAACCCCCTTTGGATTTGATTTGAACCTTTAGATTGACGGGTTCGATCTGGACCATTCGATCTCCGGATCAACCCATTTCCTGCCCATGTTGCCTCATTAGCATCTGGTTGGACCAATTAGTGGGTGACACGCATAAAATGGGCCTAGTCAGTGTTGACTGAGTTAGATAAGAAATTCAAAGTTTTCTGAACTTAAAAAATTGTAAAAAAAATCATAAAATATAAAATACTCAATGAAATATTACAAATAAGAGCTCGTTGATTCCTCTTTTTAAGAGGAATTCAATTAACTTAAAAGCAACTTTTATTAAGTATTTTGAGATTAATTTGAGTTTAAATAAAGATTACTTTTTTAATTAATCCTAAAATATTTATCAAAATTAATTAAAATTTTTAGAGAATAAAATTGAGGTTAAGATCTACCTAACATGAAATTTTCAAGGTAAAATGATGACTGGATTAAAAATTATTGAATTTCAAAGTTCAAATATTTAATTTTATAAAATAATTAATTAAAATTAAGATAATGCAAAATGATGACTGGATTACAAATTATTGAATTTAAAAGTTCAAATATTTAATTTTATAAAATAATTAATTAAAAATTAAGATAATTATGAAAAATCATCAAGATAGCTCAAACCATTATAAATAATT
Organism: Cymbidium sinense; assembly: GCA_021442155.1. NCBI lineage: Eukaryota > Viridiplantae > Streptophyta > Magnoliopsida > Asparagales > Orchidaceae > Cymbidium > Cymbidium sinense. Next base: position 237,762,598 of record CM038215.1, on the reverse strand, counting down.
CCAATGAACATTAAAAAAATATTCAAATCCTCTAAAAACCAGTAAACCCCAAAATCATCTAATTGAGAAATTAAATAGATTAATTAATTCATTTAATTAAGCTAAACTTTAAAAATTTATGATAAATCACTAAAAAAAAATCAAAAATTCTAAATAAATCTTCTCTACACTCATTATTCATAGAAGAATCAAAGGAAATTAAGATCGATAATCAATTCTTAATAGTTTAAGCTTAATTTTAGTTTTATTGAAATACTAAAACCTCAATTGGTCTTAAAATACACTATGATTAACATGAAATTTGAGATAAATAAAATTGGCAAGGAACCCCACTTGCCATAAAAAAATTTAAAGTAGCATATCTTCAAGATCAAAAGTTATTAAATTTTCAAGTTGAAGGTCAATTTAAATTAAATAATAAATTACAAAAATACAAAAATTATGGAAATTGGCAAAACCAATTCAAAATACTTCCATTAACATCAAAGAACCTTAATAAAATATTATAATCCTTTGAAATTATATAAGACTAAAACTCACTTAAGTAGGATTTAATAAATCATTAAAATCAATATTGATTGAATTTATTAAAGGTAAATTTCAATAAATTAAATAATAAGCTAAAATCATAAATAAAATAATACTTAAACCTTCATTAACCAAATCCTAAATTAAATCAAGCAAATACCACATAATCTTCAAATTAAACCAAATTAAACCTAAACTTAATCAAACATAAATTTAAACTTAATTAACTACTTGAAATCCAATTAAGTATTAGTTAAATCTCAAATTAAACTTAACCAAGTGAACCTAAATCATTAAATCATTAATTTTATCATTAATCTAATCATATAAATTCAAATTAAAAGCTTCAACAAATAATTGACCTAAACGAAATCAAATCTTAATTGACTTGATAAAAAGACTATAATCAACCCATAATTAAACTTTATCGAAGTTAATTACGAATTAATTAATTAATCTTTAATCGAATCACTCAAGTAATCTTTAATTAAGCTTAACATTCATTATCTAGTTAAATTTAATCATTTAAATAAGTTAATCATTTAATCAAACTTAATTGATTATTAATCCAGCTTAGTTAAATGAATAACTTAAAATATTGATTAATCAAATCAATTGAACATTAACTAACTTAAAATTCAATCAATTACTTAGTCAAGATAATCATATTTTGTCGAATATTACTGAAACTAAATAATTACTCAATTAGGGTTGAATCAATTGATCATTAAGTAAATTAAGTCCTCTAAATAAATTCTTAATCAAATTAATCATTTCATAAAGTAAAGACTCAAATAATCATTAATCTAATAATAATTGAAATTAATTAAATTAATTATATGCAAATCAATTCATCGATTTCTAATTAGGATCATCCTTAATCAAGTTAATAATGAAACTCCAAATTAAGTTAACTTATCATTTAATTGAACTAAATTAAATTAAATAAGTCATATCAAAACTAATCATTAAATTAAGCTTAACTTAAATCAAACACTTAATTGAATTCATTATTAGCTTTAATCAAAATAATCATGATTAATTAAATTATTAATTAACTTATACTTAATTTAACCAAATCCATTAATCAAGTTAATAATGAAACTTCAAATTAAGTTAACTTATCATTTAATTGAACTAAATTAAATTAAATAAGTCATATCAAAACTAATCCTTAAAATGAAGCTCAATTTAAATCAAACACCAAATCAAATTCATTATCAAGTTTTAATCAAAATAATCATAATTAATTAAATCATTAATTAATATGTAATTAATTTAATCAAATCCATTTGTCAAGTTAATCACATAATTAAATTAATCATATTAAACCTAAACAATTCTTTATTTAATTAAGTCAACTAAACCTCTAAGTTAGACCTAATATGAACAAATCAAATTAGATAAGATAAACTAAGATAATTATTACTCACACTCATCAACTAAATCAAATTAATCATGAACATCCAATTAATCATTAGTCATATTTTAACCAAATTAATCATGATGGAATTAAGAAATTTAATTAAATCAATCATTTAAACCAAATTTTAAATAAAGTAACTAAGTCAATCATAAATATCCAGTCAATAAGCCAAACTAAATTAATCCTTGATTAATCAATAAACTTTAAATTAAATTGATTGTAAATCAAATTCAACTTGACTAATCATTGAATGTTAGTTAAATCAAATCAAATGAAATTAAAGGAAACTTAATTCAATTCAATTTATTATCGAATTATATTAAATTCAATTTATTTGAATAAGATGAATTAACTAACCATTAAATATATAAGTGTAATAATCAAATTAAACATGAACTATTAATTAAGGACATTAATAAAATTCTAATTAACATAACAAATGAATCAAATTAAATGAAACTTTAATTACAAATAATCAAATTTAATTGAAATCAAAGTAAAAATTTAAGTTACTTAATCTAAGCAAACCAATAAATAAGTAAACCTTAATCAAATCAAATAAGCATAGAGTTAAATATAAACTTCAAGCTATTAAATCATATTCAATTTCTATCAATTTCAAATAACATCAAATTAAATCAATCAACATAAAGCTTAAACAAACCAAACAAATTAATTAAATTAAAATAAGAGATCAATTAAATTATACTAAATAATCATCAAACTAAAGTAATCAATATAGAAATCAAATAACTAAATTTAATAAATTAAATGATCAAACTCTTAATTGAAATTTAAATAAAAGATCTCTTTAAACTTTAATCAAATCATAAGTTAATTAAATTAAAATATTTTAACCAATTCAAAACAAACCTAAATAAAAAGATAGAATTAGCAAATTCAAACAACATTTAAAATTAGTTAATCAACATAAACCACATAAAATTCAATAAAATGAAACCTAAGAAATGAATTGAATATTAATTCAAAGAAAAGAATTAAACATTAATTAAATTATTAAGATTGAATGAAACCAAACTAAAACCAATAAATTTAAAATCAATATCAACAGTCAAAACACATGAACTTAAATAAATTCAAACTAAATCATACAAACATTAATAAAATCTAATCTAATTCAATTAAATCATTGAAATAAATTCAAATTAATTAATTAAGATACATAAGTTCTTAGTTTAACTCTTAAAATGGATTTCCAACTTAGGGTGGGGTTCCTTTCTACTAAGATTAGAATGATGAATAAAATAGATTATGCCCCAAGAAAAATATATTTATTCTTCATTCTTTAAAACCTAAATTCAACTTTAACACAAAAATAAACTTTGAAATTGAAATAAATTTTAAATTAATTAAATCATTTAAAATAGAACCATGTAATGGTAAAATTGATGTGTTGTATGTTTTTCGTAACATATGTTTTGCAGGGTTTAGAATTTATTTTAGAATTTTAAAAATGTAATTTGAGCTTAGAATTAACTTAGGATCTATGGGGTTTAGAGTTAATAAGAGTTGTTTATACTTATTTGATGGTCTCTAGTGGAGCCTATGGAGGTCCCTAAAGAAGACAACGATCCTAAAATTAATGAAGACCCCATTTTCTAGATCGGGCTATATAAGGGTAAAGCTCAGCTTCTCACTTTTTCTTTTGAGGTGTATAGCAGTACCCAACCGTACCAGCCTATTTTATTCAATTTATTTGGCTTGATTTATTTTGGGGTGTGTAATAGAACTGCATGCTTTTCATAAGTTTTTTACTTTTTATTTTTTTTATTGTTATGCTCTATGATGAAGCTTTGAAAGGTTAGGCTCTTAGGAAAACTAAATTTTTCTAATTTGAACAACTTTAAAATAAAATGGAAACTAATAACCTCACCATAAATAAAAGTCCTAGGCATAAACAAACTAAAGTGACTAAAAGTAATTAGACTTTGTGAACCATACAATCATATTTTTTGTACTTCTTAAATTGAGAATTTCACCCATTGCACTTAAGGGGTCATCTGACTTGTGAGGATGACCACCCTTCCTGGACAAGTGTGCCTTTTCATTGGTTAAAAGCCCTAAAAGTTATGGGCCCACTTCTCTATTGGTTAAAGTTATGTGCCTTCTCATTGGTTAAAAACCATAACTTTTTTTAACTACATCTGATTTAGGCATGGAATTACATACATAAAAGCCCTAAAATAAAACGTGAGTCAAAGTACATAAATAATGAAATTTGTTGTATTAGTTTAGTGCATAACATGTTAATCATTATCTTAAGGTTAGGGAGTGAGTTTCTACTCTTATCCTCCTTCTTAAATACAACAATCCAACCATCTTACATACATAAGACTGGACTCATGAATTTAAAATTCATTAGGCAGTGTTAGCTGTCAACCTTTCTAGGCAGGTAGTACGTCCAAAAGAGTCAATAGTATTTCATTTTCTCAAGTGAGAAAAAGAGCTAATAATTTGTGGAAATTAGATTAGGTCGAGCCATAGGTTTTAAAGTATCCTATTGGAATAAGTCTTCAACTTCTAGGCATTTCTATAGTCTTGTGCTATCAAAATCTAAGTCCTAGATTTCTAATAAAATATTAATTCAAAATCTCAATAATTTTAATTTCAAAAATCTCATATCCTCATTTAACCCAGGTTAGATGAGATCCTCCTAACCCATTAGCTTTGAGTTATAAGTGCATATAAGTTTTCATTTAGTTAAACTTAAGTTGAATGTTATCAGAGATCAGTATATGAAGTGTCGCCATTTTGAGATTCTCTAGTTCAAGTACTTTTGAAGAATAATATGAGTTTGTCTATTTCCCTCAGTTGGAAGTCAACTTTATGGTAACACTCAACTTTAAATATTTAAGGTGCAATGTATATATTATTGATCTAAATCATTTTGTGAGATTAAAATTGTGATAGAATTTTACCCTAGGGTACTATTATAGAATTTGGTTAAGCCCATGTTAGAGCCAAAGTCAAGGATTTAATGTTAAGTAGTAATCTCATATAGTGATTTATAAGTCCATTCAACTTTTATATTAACACTACATTTAGACGAGAGAGTAAAATTTACATATGAGGAAAGAAGGAACAATGTTAGATTTAATAAACAAGTTAACTTTAATTTAGAGTAAAACTAGTGCTGATCTAAAGTTGAATTCCAAGTTGATTATGTTCACCAACACTTAATATGAGCCTCATACTGAATTTGCCATTTTGATAACTGCACGCTCTACCTTGTCCCTTCCTCTTCCTCCTCCCTAAGCCCTAGTTGCAATCCCTCTTTAACTCTAAAAACCAAGCTTCTTCTTCCTCATCAACAACAATTAATCTCTAATGGTAAAATATTAGTCAAAATACTAAGGAAATAAGAGGTCTCAGAACTCAAAGCTCATCTTAATTATAGACCTCCATTATATTGACAATCTAAGAGATACAATTATTTGAGATATTCTTAATCTAATGGCAAGATAATTCTTCAAGATGAGATTGTAAATCACTAGATAACTCTAAGCATTAAAGCCTTAACTTTAGCTCTAACTTGGGCATAACTAATTGTTGTAATATACTGGGTAAAATTTTATCATAATTTTAATCACATAATATGATTTAGATCAATAATATATGCATTTCACCTTAAATCCTTACAGTGAATGTTACTATAAAATTGATTCGTAAGAGTTCAAACTCATATTGTTCTTCAAAAGTACTTGAACAAGATGATCTCAAAATGCAAGTTCTTCAAACTCATATTAGAATTACGAGTATTTTATTAATCAACATATTTACCTTAAAATAAGTTCTTTAACACAATTTCTTATTACTTATTTTAAAGATTTAATTTACTAGTACTTATTTATATTATTTGATTTATTGGAAGATCTAACATTGGATCTGAATTTATGTTTGATTTAAATTATAAATCGAGATTATAAATTAAAGGATTACTAATGAATTCTTTAGTATGGGAGGATGATAAGCATTTTGTTAAGATAACATTGGGTGTTTTGATGGCTACAAGATATGTCAACACCACTACATTAGTGACATATATGTACCCATCAAAAACATTATACTATTAAAAATGCTTATCATCTACTTCTCATTACTTACTAAAGATAATGGATTGCTTTTGTTTAACTAAATAGTACAACACAACCATCTATAACCTAATAATTGTTAAGTCTCTACTTTGTAACCTTACTTTCCGCATTTTAGAAAAAAGGGTAGATCATTATAACTCCAATCATAATGAATTGCTTTTTTTTAGATTTTTCACATAAATAGACTATTTGTAATTACTAATTTTAATACACATTGGCTACTCTTGGCAAATAGTGGGATTCTAATAACAAGAGTGCTAAGGAGATAGAGGTCCACATAAAGTCAACATGCAAGACTCACAATATCAAGCGTTATCTTCTATTTGGCAAGATTCATGAGTTTATTTATAGTGAGTGGGACACATATTATCTTGAATGTGTTTGTAAGCTCTACAACCTACTTGCTTCATGGCAATACAGTCCCGTCTCAAGTGTGGGCGAATTTTTTAACACATTTTATCGAGCTATAACATCAACCTTTTTTAATTACTAAGTCACTAGCCTTGAAATGTTTATCTTTAATGTTGTGATTTTAGTATTTTTGTCATTTTTTTCTTATTTGTCCTCTCTTACTTTAGTGATGCTTCAACGTGCAACTCATCAAATATTAGGCATTTTACTCACAAAGTGATGGACAAACGAAAATTATCAATAAAACATTAAGAAATATACTAAGATGTTAGGTTGGAAAAAACTTAAGAAATTAGATGTTCACCAATAAGTTAATTTATATACCTTATCAAGAGAAGTGGACAAAATCAGATTTTTATTTGACTATTAGCCCATTAGACTAGTTCACACCCATCTTAATTATAAACCACCGTTATATTCACAATCTAAGAGGTACAATTATGTGAAGTGTTGCCATTTTGAGATCATCCTGTTCAAGTACTTTTGAAGAATAATATGAGTTTGAACTCTTACCCTGAGTTGGCAGTCAACTTTATGGTAACATTCAACTATAAAGATTTAAGGTGCAATGTATATATTATTGATCTAATTTATATTGTGATAAATTTTTTTGTGGGGTACAATTATAGCAATTAGTTAAGATAATATTAGAGCTAAAGTCAAGGCTTTAATGCTTTGAGTTATTCTAGTAATTTATAATCTCATTTTAACTCACATTTTCAAAAGCCAATGTTTCTTAAAATTAGTAATTACCAACTATCAATTTATGTAAAAAAATTAGCAAAAGTAATCAATTATAAATTACAAGTTTACCATAACCAAATGATCTAGTTGTCGACCTTGTCCCTTCCTATTCTTCTTCCCTAAGCCCTAGCTGTAATCCCTCTTTGACCCTAAAAACTAAGCTTCTCCTTTCTTGATGAGAAAAATTAGGATTAGGGAGTGAGTTAATACTAAGAGGTCTTAGAGGGGGTGGTTAACATCAGTTAATGTGAGCTTCTCCTTCTTCAACATCAAAGCTTACTACTTAACTTTTTAAGTTCTCCTATGGAACTAAATTAAAATGATGAATTAAACCTAAGGGGGTGGTTCATCCCATGGTAGCAGACTATGCAGTGAGGGTATTATTATTAGCTTAATTAATAGTGATTTAATTATTGATGATCAGCTCCTCTCAAGTGGTTTTTAATCTCTTGATCAACATCAATCAATGTGACCTTACATTTATGTTAAAGACAACTCAATAAGGTAGCTTTTGAACTATATTATGTGCTAGAAAATTCTTAACATTTGAAAAAATTATGTCTTGACTTAATAGAAATATCCAACACATAAACAAACTAAAAAATAAAATTATTTTAATGTGAAAACCTAACAAAAGCAATTCATTATGACTAGAGTTATAATGATCTACCCTTATTTCTAAATTGTGGAAGGTAAGATTTGGCCATTGTATTCCATCTACATAAAACACTATGTGGTGTTTATTTTTAGCTGGGAGGGGGCACACTACGCAGATCTGAGGAGGTACTTATTGAAGTCATCGGGTACGATATTGAGGTATTATATACTATCTCTAAAGATAGGGATATCACCCATCAACAGACCTAATCACCTAGTAAGGACTTCTAAGGCATGATGGGTCTTCGAATGTACCAATGATTTTCCCCTGCTTTATATGGATGAATAAAGTAGGGTTTATATTAAATTGGGTTCTAAATTTCCCTATGGAGGTAAGCCCCATAGTTAATTACATCATAAGGAAGGTGGATTCTTTAAGAATACTCTCGATTAAAGTAGGCAATTATTATCTCAAAAGATTTCAATGATAGACTATCAATGGATTGGCTATATTTGAAAAATTAATCGGGATAGATCAAATGGAGAGACTTATTTTGAAAGCTAAAGGGAATGAGTAGGAAATGTTCCTGATACTAGGAAGCCTTGTGAGCATTCCAATCTAGCTTATAATTGGGCTTTATATATTTAAAATTAAAGAAATTTATATGCTCTGAGTTAAAATTTTATTAGATTACTAGGGGATATAATTCATCAATATAAGGTTGTAGAGACGCCTAAGAGGTAAGGATTTATGCTTACAGCTTGAAAAAAATAACTACCTTGGATCCTAAATCTAGGGAGCTTTAGGATAAGCCAAAGCACGACTTAAGTCTAAACGAAGATGGGTATATCATTTACCTCTACAAGAGAGGATAAACAACCAAATTGTTGGACTTACAACTACATGGAGTGGCAGCCAACTAACGCTTCCTACGATTTAAAGTGATGTGGTCCAGTCATATGAAATTGCAAGATTAGTTAGGTTGTTATTTATTTATAAAGATACTATAGTCCTTAAACTCACTCCCTAAGAGACAAGAACATGAGTGGTATGAATAATGACTTAAGTCTAAAAATGCAAGTCTTTTCAAGTTTTATTTGATTTTTGACTCTTCATTTTGACAAAGGCTTTGAGATTTCTTATGCCTAAATGCATGATGAAAATGGATTATGGGCTAAATCAAAAGAGAAGAGGTTGAAGCTCTATCAGTAGGGGTTTCTCTCACAAGTCAAGCGGTCCCTATATGTGTAAGGATGAAGGCCCTCATTTTGTAAGAGTGCAAGAATATATATGCATGTTATTAGACATACAACCATACATCTAAGGGGTTGCTAAATCTTTTTAACTATCTTGATTATGTCTTAGTCTTTATACGAGATTATGAATTATTTAAAACTTTTGTTATGAGTTATAGTTGGGTAAAAAATTTATTTTTCCCTAAGAGCCTAATTGTATCCAGACCACATATTAAAGCATCATTCATAAAGAAACTAAGAAAAGCCTGATGTTTCTATTATGCAATTTAAACATAATATCAATCAATTTTATAAATCTAATACAAAAGAATAAAATACTAGTGCGGTTGGGTACCGTCGTACAACCTAAAAATAAGAGATGGGTAGAAGAGCTCTACCCTTATATAACTTAGAATATGAAAGAATAATTATAATTTACAAATGAATAAATGCTATGAGGGGTCTTCAATTCTTCATTCTTCATGTCTCCTCCTTCTTTAATTTGGATGTGCTTGCTTCAAAGGCATCATAGGACCTCCCAGGACAAAGCCTTCTACTCATCCTAATCCCTCATATCACTAATCATAATTTTTAATACAAAATTATATTAAAAATAAGAAAAATAAATCTAACTACACCTGCAAAATAAGTATTAACTAAACACACATATAATTCCAAGTAGTTATATATATAATTTGGATTTAGCACCCTACACATGGGTAACCAAGCCCACCTGTCCTAACTTGGATTATGCTTAGAGGTTTAAGTAACCTACAAAAGAGAGCATTTCTATTTATTTTAAGCACCTTTTAAGCACAATCCCCTGAAAAAAATATAATTAGGCTATGAACGGCTTAACATCTAGTCTACGAAGTATACACCCTAACATCCAGTCTACAATAATACATCACAAAAAAAAACATACATCATACCAAGCACCACCCTAACATAAAGTTATAAGTGGTGACTTAGTCCTAACGTGTGTGTTAAGGCTTGTGTGGTTTGTCTTGCTAAGCATTAGAGTTGTAGTTCTCTAAGTATAGAAAGATTTAATTTAACATGAAGGGTTAATTTCCTTTGATGTTGTTTAATTGATTTGAAAATTTTAATTTGTGTTTTCTTTTATTTCATTTGATTACACTTAGCAACTAAGTACTATAAAGAGAAGAAATAGGATTACCCTCTTTCATCCCTATCTTAAGTCACTTTCTAAAGCATGTTAATTCGATTTAATTCTCTTTAGTGAATGGATTATTATATATTTTAAATTAATCTTAAGTTTAGATTCCCTTTAAATAATTATATTCAATATGAAAGGCATTTTAAGATTAATTTGATTGAATTACTATCACATGACATATGTGAAATCATTCCTTTCCATCACATGTAACATGCATATGATTAAGTCCTAAGTATACCTACACATATAATATGTTTTAACACACTTGAATGATGGATGTGAGTATGTACATTTAAAGTTTATACTTTCCTATTTGATTGAATTATTTTATCATATTAATTTAAAGCTCTATCTAAATTCTTATACAAAAATACATAGGGATGAAATCAAATAGGTATATGTCATTGTTAACCAAGGGAGTGAGGTAATCAAATGACCTCCTTGGGGCTAGCTAAAGCTTCGTATTCTAGGGGATGTCCAGACTATATACCATTTGCATTCAAACCATATGTAAATTTGCATACCTGAACATAAGAAAGAGAGCTCCAAATCACATGATCAATAAATTCAATCACTTGAACAATTGCAAATACATGTATTTTTAATAAAAAAATGGATTATTATTCTCTAATTAAATACACACATTCATGAATAAAAGACATAAGCAAGTATGTGGTTTTGTTAAACCAAGAAAGTGAGGTAATCAAATGACCTCTTTGGGGCTAGTTAAAGTCTCGTATTCCTAGAATGTCCAGACTATATACCCACTTTTCTTAAATACATACACATGTATTCATAATTAGGAGAATAAAAATAATGCAAAAAATGATATTTAATTTAATTGAATCATTTATGTATATGAATTAAAGCTTTATCCAAATTCTAGTATTGAAATACGTAAGAATGAAATCAAATGGAGCACATGTCATTGTTAAACCAGGGAAGTGAGGTAATCAAATGACCTCCTTGGGGCCAGCTAAAGTCTCGTATTCTTGGGATGTCTAGGCTATATACCCATTAACATTCATACTTACATAAATCAATATATGAATAAAAGGAAGGAAGCTTTACTTCATACACTTAAGCTATAATCACATACATCTCTTATGTATTTATAACTAGCATTCATAGCATATGTAATCATTCATTTATATGCTTTGGAAAATACATTTGGATATAATTGTGATAATAACCACACATATATTAAATTAAATCAACACATGCAAGCTTGACATAAAGGAAATCATTTGATGTAATTAATTTTGCAAAATATGAATGCATGAATCAAATGAAATACAACATTTAATATGATTGAAGAGAAATAAATAAACATAAACATATGATTTTTATTCAATCAAGTTAATTCCTAAGGACAATCATATCAAATAAAATCATTTAAAGAAAATCAAAGCTTTTTAATGTCATTTTTAATTTCATGTTTAATTTTATTTAAGGAATGTGAGAAGAAGTTTGCTAATCCTAATCCCATCCCATGTTTATAAGTTAATTTGATTTAATAAGAGGTAATTAGAATTTTATGGATTAATTAAGTTGAGATATAAATTAAATCAATTAATTAACCCTAACCTATATTACCTTAAAGTAATTAACTAAATATTTATGAGCCAATATAATATGCAATTGAATTGAAAAGTAAATTAGCAATGGTCCTAGGAAATGAAAGGGCCTAATGAAATTGTCCCATAATTAATAGTTAATTAAGCTTAAGGAACTTAATTAAATATATTTATGGTTTTCTCACACATGTGAGCTAACCATAATTTCCTGAAATGTATTTAGGCTATTGAACATCTAAAGATCTACCCCTCAATTGATTGATTAGGTTCAGATGTGCATTAAATTATAATTAAACTAATTAAGTAATTAACTAATAAATTAATCCTTAATTAATTTCTTCTTTAAAAAGTGAAGGAAACTTAAGGAAAAGATTAAGAGAGGCCCCAATTTAATTCCCTAAGTCTCCTCACTGTTAAACAGTGATAAATGACCCAATTAAATCACTAAATTACTGTTCACATGATTAATTAACCTTTAATTAAATTAAGAGAGTAATTAAGGCTCAATTGGCTAATTTTCCAAATTAATTAGTCAATAAATCTCTAGAAAATTAGGGGAGGTAGAGGTCATCCCCTTAAACAATCCCAAAAAAATTGAGGTTAATTAACTAATTAATTAGAGAGTAATTAAGCTAATTAGCTTTTTAATTAAACTTTAATTAAGCTTAAATTACTATTCAAAATTAATTAAGGATAAATTTAGCAAATTCTTCTCTAAAATGCCTTTAAAATGAACCTTTATATTCATTTTGTGGATTTTTCTATGATTTGTTATGAATTTATGAAGTTTTAGCCTTATAAATGGATTATTTAGCCTTAATTAATCATAATCCCATCGGTGCCACATGGCGCGCTTTCCATGTGGTGTCACGGGATTAGATATTTAAGTTATCATATCCGTGGCAGAGTTAGGATGCTCTTTTGATCTCCGCCGATCTGATCTGATCGATCAATCTCTTAACAAAATGTGAATCGATGGATTAACGTGATCTAATCATGGTTGTCCATTTTGATCATGTAGAATAGATGGCGCGTGATCTATCTCCCTGTGGGTGATGAGAGATGGAGCCCGTCCGCCATTGCCCGCATGATCTGAGCTCACCCGTGCTCAGATCCACTCCAAATCAACTCCACACCTTCCTATGAGGGATCCACGAAGATCCAATGGATAAGATAAGCCCACATGCATATTTTCTTCATAAAAGACCAACACCACTTTTCTAAAGCTCAATTTTGATGGATTTACCTTACCATAGCTAACGGTGGCACTTGGTGAGAAGCTTCCCAGTAGAGCGAGGCCCTTGATTGCAATTGGGTTGATTCCAAGTGGTTTTCTTGGGAGGCCAAGAATCATGCTTTGGACGCTCGGCTTTGATCAAACTCTGACCTCTAGTGGGTTTAGAGCTCAGGGGAAACTTTTAGTAGTCTCGATAAGGAGCATGGAAGGTGTAGGAACGAGCAATTAGATGTAAGTTGAGAATTGGAGAAGTTGGATTGAAGGAGAGGCTCCCCTATTTTAGCTGTGCTAGGGAAGGACGAATGCCAATGAGGGAGGCCTTGGGAATGCTCGAGAGCTTGCTAGGGAGTTTCGTTTCTTTCTTGGAAGCTTAGGGGAGTTGAATTGTGTCTTTTCCATGCAAATTGAGGGGGTATATCCCTCAATTCATTGTGATGGATGGATGAGATCAATTCCCCATTTTTGCTAGTCAGCCATCGTCAGGGTGCCAGAGTTGTCCCCATCAAGTCCACATGGCTCATTTTGGTCAAAGAAAGGAGTGGTAGGGAGTTCATGGTGGGATGGCTGGATTGCTCCTCCCTTGATCCCTTAGTTCTTAATTTATAAGGGAGGTGAGTAAACTCACCTTCCAGTCTAGCCAGTGGGCTAGGTGGGCATGTGATACCCCATTTGGGGTGAGTGAGGGCTATCAAGTGATGGGAGAGTGGACTTTGCCAAAAAAAAAAGGTGGAATCCTATGTAAAGAGGTTTAGCCAATGGGTAATCACCTTGGATTGGACTATTTTAGTTTTGAGCTGATTTTGGGTTGTTCCCAAGTGGGTTTGGGTCTGGTTTGATCAGGTTCCAAAGGGTCAAGTCTTGGTTTCAAGGGGTTTAGCTTAATTTGACCCTTATATGTCAAATTGGACTAAGTTGGGTTAGGTTGACCAATTGGTCAAATTGGATGAAACTAAAGCTTGGGTTAGGTTCAAATGATGATTTGAAGTGTATTGGTTCAACTAGTTTCAATCAATTTGACCTAGGCTTGATTTTGGCTCATTTGGATTCATATAGGTTAAATGGGTCAAGTTGACCAATTTGACCAAATTAGTAAAATTGGCTTAGGTTGGGTGTTGGTTCAAGATCAATTGGTTAATTGAATATGATTGTAGGCTTTAGTTTGAATCAATTTGGATTTAGACTAATTTGAGCCTTTAGGTCAATTTGGGCTAAGTTAGTTCAATTGGCCAAATTGGGTTCAATTATGGATTTGGTCAAGTTCAATAATCAATTTGGAATGAACTTGAGCCATTGGTTGCAATCAATTTGGGTTGGATCATGATTTGACCCATTTTGGCCTTTTAGGCCAAGTTGGGTCAACTTGGGTTAAATGGCCAATTGAGTTTTGTTTGGCTCAATTGATGGTCAAGTCATGTTCAATCATTGATTATGAGTTGATATGAATCAATGATTTCAATTGATTTGGTGCAGGATGAGTTTTGGCTAATTTGGGTTTTATATGGGCTAAGGGTTGATTGGTTAAATGACCAAATTGACTTAGTTTGACCCAATTTAAGGCAATTGATCATCCTAAGGTGATCAATGATCATGGAATGAAGTTTGGATCGGCTTGGTTCAATCCAATTTGGGTTGGATTAGAACTTGATTCAAATGGGTTCTTTAGGCCACTTTGGGTTAAGTGGACCTAAATGGGTCAATTAGCTTGATTTTGGTTTGATTAAGGTTTAGTTAAATTTATATGTGAGTTTAGGATTGAAATATAAAACTAACTGCAATCAATTTAAGCTATAATAGGTTTTGGTTCATTTGGAATTTTCAAGTCAAAAGAGCTAAGTTGGGCTTGACTTGATTTCATTTCAATTTGGGTTGATGATTGTAGGTTTCATTTATTTTTGGGTAAATGATTGAAGGAATGATTGATTCAAGAGAAAATCCATTAATTTTAGCTTGATTTAGATGAGATTTGGCTAAGTTCAAGGAATTAGCTTAAAGGGCTTTAAATTGGGTTTTGATTTGGTTTGGATTTAGTTTTGGCTATTTCAATGTATACTTCATTTATATTTGGGAAGATAATCTATATAATATAGTTTGAGAAAATCACTTGAGTTTGAAGTGATTTGAAAGAAAATTTGGCTAAGCTCATGAAGGTAGGTCAAAGGGCTTAGAAGAGAATTTGATTTAGTTTGATTTAGTTTTGTTCATTGAAATGTGAGTTTCATTTGTATTTATGAATATGATTGGATATATAATTGATTTATGAGAAAATCAATTGATTTTAGGTTGATTGGGTTAAGATTTATGCCCATGGAATTCAATCATAAAGCTTAAGGAGGATTTGGGAATTTAAATTCATCTTGGGTTTCAATCATTTGGAATTAAGTTTGGACTTGAATTTAATAAATGGTTGAGGGATTGAATTGATCTTGGAGAAAATCAATTAAATTTGGATTGATTTGAATTTGGTTAAGGGTCAAGTCCATAAGATAAAATCATAGGGCTTAAGCTGGATTTTTATTTTGGATTTGATTATGAGTTTCAATCATTTGATTTGGAATTTGGACTTGGATTTGGAATTTGAATTAAATTTTAGGTTTGGTTTGAGAAGGTGAACATAGGTTGGGCCATAGGATGGACAAATCTCCCTAAAACCCTAAGGCATAACCTACCTTATGACTCACCCTTCCAAGTCTCTACAGGCTTGGGTTAAGTGTTCAATCCCAGAAGTGTCTTAAGGCTAAGGAACTCTTAGTATCTATAAGAGTCCTAGATCAATGATGAGAAGGTTGAGAACTCACTCCAAAAGTGAAGTCAACAAAAGGACCCCCAGTAGGTGTGGTGTAATTGACAAGGCACGTCACAGGTATTGGCGTTGACCGAGTCGATCAATAATGTTCAAAGGATTGCAAGCATTAACAAAAATGATCTATACCTAAACCTGAGATGTAGACATAATCATGATCTTAGTGCAATGCAACTTAACTTATGCCAAGGGCATAATAAAGGAATGAGGGATCCAATAAGGGATCGGGTATATGAACCTTCCACTAGGGAATTAGGTTGGGGTTATCTGTTGGGGATAAGAGTTGGTTAGATTTGCTTGGTAGGCATCCACTTGGGATGAGAATTTGATTTGATTTATTTATTTGATTTTTTGTTATGATTTGGGGCTCCATTGGGGAGAGGATATAATTTGGTTTAATTTGATTTGAGGTTAAGGGCATATCTACTGAAGATATGAGCTCAGATACGTTGGGGATATGATGGATTTAATTTATGGACCTTATCAGGGTGCGATGGATCCACTAAGAAGGGGTTATATCAGCCTTGGCCTATATCGGGTTTACAAATCGAAAGGGATTGTCTATCAGTTGTAGGGTAAGACCATCCAACCTAAAGGTTGCCTTTCGGTGTGCAACGACTGAGCTAGAAAGAAAGTGTAGTAGACTTACATCTTCCAAAGTCGGGAGCAACCACTATGGTGATTTATTGGTTGCACAATAAATCAAACTCGACCTAGAGTGACTACCGAGTGAATGCCATTGGGGGACTTATATGGACTCAAAAGTAATCAGGATTAATATTATTTTAATTTGATGGACCCTGTCGGTGTGCGATGGACCCACTAAGAAGGGGCTATATCAGCCTTGTCTTATCTCAAATTTATAAGTCCAAAAGAATAGTCTATCGGCCGTAGGGCAGAGTTAGCCAACCTAAGGTTTGCCTTTTGGTGTGCAACAACTGAGCTATGAAGAAAGTGTACCGGACTTATATCTTCCAAAGTGGGGAGCAACCGCTGGAGTGATCTGTTAGTAGCACAACAAATCAAACCCGACCTGGGGTGACTACTGAGTGAGTGCCGCTTGGGACTTATATTAACTCAAGAGTAGTCAGGCGATTCCTATAAGGAGTTTTAATGACACTGCCCTAAAGATAGGATGCATGCTTGGGACTTATATATATTACTTATATATTTGTGTGGACCCTATTGGTGTGCAAGAGACCACAATGAGAAGGGCTATATCAACCTTGTCTATCTCGACTTATTGGGCCAAGGGAGAATCTACAAATCTAAGATGGATTCTCCAACCACAGGGTAGCTACTGGAAAGGAGGCGCCCAATCCAAGAGTAAACTGGGTAGTGTTTAAATGGGCTCGCAAAGGACGTGATCCAAATAAAGTGCCCACAGGGAGGTGTCGCTAGGGGTGTTATCCTAGATCCTATAAAAGGAAGACTATAGGTGTACGGTGGCCAACTCAAGGAGAAGGCGTAGCAGACTTTCATCTGTCATGAGTGGTGTACCCACCAAGTGGGTCGCTGTCACCATGGCAAGGACCAACCAACCTAAGGTGTCCGTTGGTGTGTGATGATCAATCTGAGAAAAGGCATGTATACACAAAATGATCAATGAGATTCATCATAATACTCCACTAGGGAGACTAGGAGTCCCACGGGACTGAACTTGAAGTAGTCAAGAGGAAAGGATCTTGGAGGACTTATCTTAAGCCTCAAATATACTTGACCATCATATGATACATAGTTAAGAAGAAAGTGTAGCACTTACATCTTAAAGAAGTCGACATGTTCCGGCCACCAAAGAAGGCCTACCAAACTAACAAGGCTCTCATCGATATGCAATGATCAAGTCGAAGAAGGCATAGCAGGACTTACATCCTCCAAAGCAAGGAATGATTTGACACAGGGTAGCATGTCTTGACTAAAGTGGGTGAAAATTATTATATATATCTGCCTTATCCTCCTTTTGAAAGAAGGATAAATGAAAACATATATATATATATATATATATATATATATATATATATATATATATATATATATATATATATATATATATATATATATATATATATATATATATATATATATTATATATATATATATATATATATATATATATATATATATATATATATATATTGTTGGATGCCGTAGATCCAGAGAGATATTCTTATTAGGGTGATGGTATGACATTGAAGAGATGTATACTATCTCAAAGATAGAAGTCATCACCCTACAATGGACCTAATCACTCAATAAGGACTACTATGGGTCTTAATGTAGAGATTCTTCCCTATTTTACATGGAAAAGTAAAGCGAGTTTATTTTAAATCGGTTCGTTAAGTTCTATAAGGGGCTATAGTTAATTATATCCTAAGGAAAGGGATCCCTTAGGAAAACTCTCGATTAAAGTAAATGATCCTTATCTCCAAAGATTTCGAAAGGATAGGACTATCAATTGATTGGCTTATTTTTAGAAAGTTAAGTGGCATCGATCAAGAGGAGGGAGTTCTTATCGAAGCCAAATAAAAATAAGTAGGGGATGTTTAAGATACTAGGAAGCCTAGTAAGCATCCCAAACTACCCTATGGTTGGGCTTTATATTTTTAAAATTGAATCAATTTCTTTGAGTTGAATTTTTATTAGAATTCTAGAGCTTATAATTCGGTGATATAAGGTCACGAAAATTCCTAAAATGTGAGGACTTATGCTCGTGGCCCGTAAAGGGAGGTAGTAACCTCTAAACCTAAATCTAGAGAGCTTTGGCGAGGGCCAAAAACCATGACCTAAATTTAAGGCAAAAATGGGTTTTTGGTTTACCTCCATAAGAGAGGATAAACCACCCGACTATTAGACTTACAATCGCCAGGGGGTGGCCGCCAACTAACTCTTCCTACGGTTTTAAATTATGTAGGAAAGTCATATATTTATGCAAGATAGTAAGGTTGTTATTTATTTAGAATGAGACTAAGTCCTTAAACACACTCTCTAAAGAGACTAGATCATGTAGGGAATAAATTAATGACTTAAATCTAATACAAATATTTCATATGTTTTATTTTTATTTTGGACAATCTTTTGACTCAAGCAGTAGGATTCTTTTTGTCTAATGCATGAGAAATTAAATTATGGGCCAAAATCAGCAAGATAAGGAGGTGTGTTTCTACCATGGCTCTCACAGGTCAAGCCAAGTTCTCTAGCAAAGGTGGAAGCCTTCCAATTAAGAATGAAACAATATGCCTTTATGCATGATGTGAGAAAAGTAATACTCATCGAGCTAAGGGGTTACTAATTCTTTTATCTTGATTTTTAGCCTAAGCTTTAGGCAAGTTTATGCATTATTTATTCTAAATTTTGAGTTTCTTAATTGGGTTGAAGATTTATTTTTCCCTAAGAGCCTAATCGTCATCCAGGCCATACATCAAGCAAGGAAAAAACTAGAAAAATATGTCTTTTCTAGTGAACAAGCTAAACAAAATATCAAATATTTTATAAAGCTAGTGCAAAAGAATAAAATGCCATTTGTGGTTGGGCACCACCGTACAAACTCAAAAATAAATTGGGTAGTCGAGCTTTACCCTTATACAACCCAAATTACAAATGAATTAATTACAATTAAGCAAGGAATTCCTGTTATGGGGAGTCTTCATTCTTCACTTCTTCTTTCTTCTTTTCTTCTTTTCTTCTTTCTTCTTTTGGTTCCTTCTTTTGGATGGTTGGAATGGTTCCAAAGGTTTTACATGATACATAAGATGAAATCTTATGACCAATGCTCATCCTAATCTCCCATAACAATCATTCCAAAATCTTAATTGTAAAATTACATGAAAAGGAAAAGTATATCTAACTAACACCTGCAAAATAGATATTAGCTAAAAAAACTATACAAATACCAAACATTTATGAGCACATATTGGACTTAGCACCCCACACATGGGTAATCAAGTCCACCTAGCCTATTAGATTATGCTTATGGGTATAAGCACTTGCATAGAAAAAGTAGTTATATTTTTATTACAGTGCTCCCCAAGCATAATCCCCTGTAGAAGATAATGATTAGACTAAATCATCCTTCCATTCCATCTATGCATATACACCCTAACATCCATACTAAAATAAAATATCATAAAACAAAAGCAAATATCAAACCATGCACCGTCCTAACCTAAAGCTAGAAATGGTGACTTAGTCTAATGTGTGTGCTTTAAAAGGTTTGTGGTATGCTTAGCTAGGCTTTTGGTTTAAGTTTCCTAAGTATGAAAAATGTTCAACTTAGATGGGTGGTTTTATTAAAGTTGTTTAGTTGATTTAGTTTATTTTTATTTGGTGATTGGTTTAAGTTTGAATGAACCTACAATTAATTACTAAGTTATAAAGAGAGGGAAAAAAGAAACTTCTCTTTCTTTCCTTATTCTAAGTAATTTCTAAAGTAGATTCATGTTTGATTTTGTTTAGTGAATGTTTTTTATATGTTTTAATTAATCCTAAGTTTAGAATAACTCTAAACAAACCAATTCAAAAGGAAAGGCATTTTAATTCCCAACATATATAACATGCATATGGATGAATCCTAAGCATATCTATACATGCAAATGAGAATGTTTAGCACACCTTAATGATGAATACTAAGTAGTGTTACTTAAGAAAATTTGGATGCTTTATGATGCATGATTTTCATTAAGTAGAAAAGGGGTATTCTTTTATCCTTTTTTCATATGCACATGTGATGTATGAAAGGCATAAGTGAATACGATGTCATTGTTAGCACTGTATACAAGACCTACTTAGGGCTACTTAAAGCCTCACAATCCCTAGGTTGTCTAGACTAATATACCACTTTTCTTAAATACATATGCATGTATAAAAGAAATAAATGGAAAAAGAAAGATGCAAAAGTTTATATTTGATATTTGGTTTGGTTGTTTAATTTATATGTGTGATGTGAAATTCCTTCTTAAGTCATGACATAGAGTGTATAGAATGGATTTGAGCAAGTGTTATTCCTTTTCAAATGGACTATACACTTTGCTAATCCTATATAATTCTATGTTGAGAAAGAGAGGGAGAATCAAAACCACATAATATATATATCTTTATATTTCTTACATGCAAGCTTATAAATAATTATAAGTAGCATACCTTTTAGTTTTGATGTTTGATTTGTAAATTTTGAAAATAATTTCAAATTTAATAGTGATAATTTATACTTTAGCCAAAACATACAACTTGATATAAAGAAAATATTTTATTTTAATTTTAATTTTAAAGGAATGAATGCATGATTTTCATATGACATACATATTTAGCATGCTAGGAAAGAAATAAAGTGATGAAAGCAATGTAAATTCATTCACCCTAATTAATTCCTAAAGACAATCCTATGGAATAGAATTATTTAAAGCAAATCAAATTTAGTTTTAAAGAAATTTTATTTGATTTTGAGTTTGATTTCAATTTGAGAAATGTGAAGAGGATTTACTGGTCCTAACCCATTCCCACATATGAATATTATTTTTGTTTAATTTTTAGGTGATTGGGTCAATTTTATGTTTTAGTTAGGTTAAGGTGTACATTAAGTGTATTAATCACCCCTTACCTATACCACCTTAGCATATTTAACTAAATAATTATGAGATAATGATATGACATAAAATCATATAAAGAATTTAAATCAGCAATGCACTTAGGAAGAAAAGGTCCTAATGCATTTGGCTCACAATTAATGATTAATTAAGTTAAAGGGTTTAAGTTAAGTATTTTCATAACCCTTCCCACACGTGTGGATTAAGTTTTGATTTCCTTAAGCCACTTAGGTTATTAAACACCTAAGCATCTACCCAAGATGGATTGATTAAGTTTTGATTATTTTAAAATTTTATCAAGTTAATTAAGTAATAATAGTGGATTAACCCTTAATTGAATTTAGATTGAGGAAGAGAAAGGGGGTTTAAGAAATAGCCTAGGGAAAATATCCCAAAATTATTCCCTAAACCTCCTTATCACAAAGCTTAATTAACTCAATCAAGGGATTAAACTACTATTCACACATTTTATTAGGCTTAATTATATTAAGAGGGTAATTAAGAATGAACCAAGTAATTCTTCTAATTAGAAAATTAATAAATCCCAAGAAAATTAAGGGAGGCAACCACTAAATGCACATGAGAAGTTTTGGATTAATCAGTGGTATAATTAGAGAATAATTAGCATAATCACATTGCCAATAAAACCCAAATTCAAGAAATATCACTGCTCAAAATCCATTGAAAATAATTTTATATTATTCTACATTAAAATATCTTTCATATACATTTTACCTAAAATTTTTATAATTTTTCCTCATTTAGTTATGAATATATGAAGTTTCTATGATTTTCCATTAATTAAATAGCCTAATTAAGTGTTCAATCCTGCCTGCGCCACGTGGAGGCTGATGCGGTGTGCATTTTCCACGTGGCGTGATGAGGAAGGCCACTTAAGTTGTCACATTAGCATCGCATAGCGTTACTGCCCCATCCATCCATCAAAGATCGATGAGATTAAGCCCGTGGTATTAAAGGATTAAATCAAATATCCTATCCATCTAGATCATGGACGTCCATCCAAAATGCATAAATGGATGGCCCATGATCCATCCCTGAGTTCTCCTATGGGAAAGGGGAGCCTCCCACCTTCCATGGCAAGATCCAAGCTTGATTGAGCTAGGATTGAACTCAAATCTTACCCACTCCATCTAGGAGTAAAGGGGAATACATCCAATGGTCAAATTCTCATGAGGTGAGAATTTGTTTCACAAAGGACCACACCATGGCTAATTTAAGCTCAGGTTAATGACATACCTCACCTGAGGCTATCACCAGCACTTGAGTTCGATGAGGTAGCTTCGTCTAGTGGAGACGAAGTCCTGTTGAAGATTTGAGGTGGTTTGGTTGACTGGATCTTTCTATGGACCAATCACTCCTTCAATTGGGCTTGGTCTTGATCAAGAGCACTCCTCCCTTACCTTGAGAACTTGGGAAAAGGTTTAGGCAAGTTCGATTGAGACCTCTGATGAAGCTTGCAAGAGGAATTAGCTTGATATGGAGTATTGACTAAGTTGGATTTTCACTTGAGCTCCCCTATTTTCAATCTAAGAAAACTGAGAAATGGGAAATAAAAGATGCTTAGGAAACCTTGGGGGAGCTTGGAATCACTTCCTCTGAGTTCTTATGCTTCAATCGAATAGGGGAGAATAGAATTCAAGTGAAATTAGAGGGAGTATATCTACCCTTAGGTGAATCGAATGGCTGCAAGCTTACATGTTGTTTTGATCTAATTGACCACATTCACTGGGTTTATTAGGCTATTAGGAGTGCAATGACATTTAGTTGGTCCACTAAGAGGATGCCATGTCCATTAAAGGAATTGATCAAGTGGTTTTGATTTTAGGTTATCCTATGGCCTGTGGGGTAAAATGGTCATTTGATCTTGATTTCAGTTTGAATATGTTTGGTATGATTGAAAAATTGGTTAGGCCAAGTTTCATTAAATTTGGAGCTGGTTTGATAGGATTTGGCTCATGTTGGCCCATTCAGGTCAAAATGGGTCATCTTAGGTCAAGTTGACTAATTGGTCAAATTGGGTCAAACCAAGGGTTAGGTCAAGTTCAAATGACCATTTGAAATATTTTGGCATCATTGGTTTGGTTCAATTTGATTTATATTTGGATTTGGTTCATTTGATTTCATCTAGGTTAAATGGGTGTTAACAATTTGACCATTTGACCTATTTATTAGTCGGGTTGGTTTATGATTGATCATTTGAAATGGATTGGTATCTTTGTTTCAATAAATTTGGTTTATATTTGATTTGACTCAATTTTTTTCATTTAGGTCAAATGGGCTTGGTAAGGACTTAATTTTGGTCAAGCTCAACAAGTGATTTGGAATGAACATGACCCATTGGTTTCAATTAATTTATCTTAGATCAAGTTTTGACACATTTTGACTTTTTAGGTCAAGTTTTGACACATTTGACTTTAGGTCAATTAACCAAGTGACATTGGGCTAGGTTAGGATCAAATAATAACTTGGTCAAGTTCAAACATTGATCATGAATGTGTTTTGATCAATGGTTTCAATCAATTTGGCCTATGGTGGATTTTGGCTAGTTTAGGTTTCATTCAATTTGGCTTAGATAAAGTTTTGACACATTTTGACTTTTTAGGTCAAGTTGGGTCATGGCCAATTGCTAGGTTAGGCTCAAATGATGACTCACAAGTTTGAACATTGGTCATGAATGAGTTTTGATCAATGGTTTCAATCAATTTGGCCTATGGTGGATTTTGGCTAGTTTAAGTTTTATTTTGGCTAAGTGTTGACTTGGTCAACCCTTAGGTTTGGCTTGGTTTGACCCAATTTAAGTGATTGATCATCTTTTGATGATTTTTGCTCACAATGTGAGGCTTAGGTGGGCTTAGTTCAATCCAATTTAGTTAGGATTAGAATTTGGCTCAAAAAGGTATTTTAGGTCACTTTAGGTCAAGTGAGCCTAAGTGGGTCAAATGGCTTGGTCAAAGCTTGATTTGAGTTAGATTGAACTCACATTTAGACTTATGATTGAAATATAAATCCATTTCCAAGTAAATTGAGGTCAAATAGATTTTGATTCATTTGACAATTTCAAGTTCAAAAGAGTGAACATGAGTTTGACTTTGGTTTAATTTTTGAATTTAGTTTTGGTGTAATGATCAGAGTTTGTATTTATATTTAGATTCATTATTGAAAGATTGATTGAATCATGAAGAAAAATCAAGGGATTGGCTTGATTTGAGTTTGATTTGGCTAAGTTCAAGAATTTGACTTGAAAGGCTTAGGTTGAATTTTGATTGAATTTGAGTTTGAATTTTGAATTGATTTTTGCATTGATGATTGAAGTTTGTATTTATATTTGGATTCATGATTGTAGGATTGATTGAATCATGAATAAAAATCAAGGGCTTGGCTTGATTTGAAATTGATTGAAGTTCAAGAGTTTGACTTGCTTAGGAATTTTGATTGAATTTGGATTTGATTTTTTGAATTTAGTTTGATTGATTTATATATTTCATTTATATATTTGAATATAAATGAGAATATAAATGGGTTGTGAGAAAATTCCTTGAATTTTAATTGATTTAGATTTGATTTAGGCTAAGTCCATAAGAGGGAATCAAAGGACTTAGGAAATATTTTTGAATTTGGAATTTCAATCATAAGCTTCAATCATTTGGAATTGGTTTGAGTTTGGAGAAAATTAATCAAGTTGAAATTGATTTAAGTTTTGATGTTGATCAATCAAGTTGGAATTGATTTGAG
The DNA here is from genome assembly GCA_021442155.1 of Cymbidium sinense. Taxonomy (NCBI): domain Eukaryota; kingdom Viridiplantae; phylum Streptophyta; class Magnoliopsida; order Asparagales; family Orchidaceae; genus Cymbidium; species Cymbidium sinense. The sequence goes on along the minus strand of CM038215.1, from coordinate 237,737,415 downwards.
TTTGACTTGAAGGGAGGAAGTGAGGAATTTGGGTTAAGCTATATGGTAGGAAAATTTTCCTAGCACCCCTAAGGCATAACCTATTCTTATGGCTAACTCTTCTAAGCCTTTAGGGCTAGGTTGAGTGTCCACCTAATCACTAGATGTGTCTTAAGACTAAGAAACTCTTAAAGTCTAAGAGAAGACCTATGTCTAAGATGGAGGGGTTGAGACCCTAAAAATGAGATCAACAAGCGATGAGTGAGTGTCAAGGTAATCCCAACCAAAGAATAGATGTGTGTTTATTTTATATGGTTGTGTGTAGTTTGTGTTTTTTTGTGTTGATAAAAGATAGGACATCGCTCGTGTTCCTTACACCAACCTTAAACACATCGTGGTGGATTCACAAACAAAGATATTTTTCAATAAGGAAGAGATGGAATTTGAGATGAAATTTTCATTGATAATTATTTTCAAATAAGATTTATGGATAATATTTTCTTAGGTAGAACCCATTGATTGGAAGCATCTGGCGCTCTCCCTTATGATTTATGAGTTGATAAGATCCTCCGTGGTAGGCCTTCTCAATGGAAAAAGGGCCTTCCCAAGTGGGTTCAAACTTGCCTCCCATCTTGTGACGGGAAACATTAGTCTCCTTAGAACTAAAACAAGCTCTCCTACTTAAAAATCTCTAGGACGGACCAACTTGTTGTGAGCTTGAGTCAATTTGGTTTTGTACAACTCGAGATATGGCATGCCAGTAGGTGTCTCTCCTCCAAACCTTCTAGCTCTTCTAACTGTAACTTAGTGTTATGCTCGGATGTCATCTACTACACTTCTTTAGTGAGAATTTGACTTAGTGGTACACTTTGACCCATACATTAAGGAGAAAGAGGCAGACTGAGTTGAAGATTTGTATGTGGTGCGGTAAGCCAACAAGGCTTCAGCCAACTTCTCATGTTACTATCACTTGTTGTCATTGAGTGTCTTCTTTAACATCTAGATGAGAGTTTTATTGAAGGCCTCTGCCATGCCATTTGCCCTCGGGTAGTAGATGATAGAATATCTCCAATCTATGATGTGTCTCCGGGAGAAGCTGTTGATTTTGGTGCTCTTGAATGCAGTACTATTATCGAATATAATTTATGAGGCAAAACCTATATATATGGTTCTTGAAAACTAGAGCATCATTGTGACCTCTGAGTGGGATCACCACTAAAAGTAGTGGGTAGGATGAACCGATACCCTTAGAAGAAAGAGGATCAATCGACCCATTATGTTGGTACCCCACTCAAATGGCCATGAGACCAATGTAGGTAGAATGTTGGATGGTTAGTAGGACCAGCACCTAACATTGATGGCATCTCACAACGTCATGCAATGTGATCATCGACGTAAGTAGTCTCTTAATCATGGCTTTCATCTTTAAACTAGATTGGTGTGCTCCGCATAAACTTGAGTGTACCTCGATCACAATCTTATGGGCTTTATGTTTGTCCAAACAACATAACCACATATGCTTGAAGGATCACCGGTACAAGGTGCCATCCACGAGAGCGAAGGAAAGTTGTGGTGTTTATTTTAGACTATATATGGGGGGGGGATACCACACAGATCTGAGGGTGTACTAATTTCAATTATCAGGTATGACAGCAAGGAATAGTGCATTATCTTGAAAGATAGAAATCACTATCATACAATGGACCTAATCACCTAAAAAGGACTCCTAAGGCATGATGGGTCTTCGAATGTACTAGAGATTTTTTTTCTACTTTATATGGATGAATAAAGTAGGGTTTAATTAAATCAGGTTTGAAAGTTTCCTATGGAGCAAGTTAGTTAATTACATCAAGGAAGGTGAGTTCCTTAGGAATACTCTCGATTAAAGTAGGCAATTATTATCTCCAAAGATTTCAAAGATAGGACTATCAATAAACTAGCTATGTTTGGAAAATCAAGTGGGATAGCTCAAAAGGAGAGACTTTTTATTGAAGCCAAAAGGAGATGAATAGGGGTTGCTCATGATACTATGAACCCTAGTGAGTATCCCAAAATATCATATGGTAGGGCTTTATATATTTGAAATTGGAGAGAATTATATATTTAAGTTGAAATTTTATTAGAAAATTATGGCTTGTAATCCCACAATACAAGATTATAGAAATGCATAAGAGGTGAGAATTTATACTTGTAGCCTGAGGGAAAACAACAACCTCATATTCTACATCTAGGGAGCTTTAGCGAGGGCCAAAGCATATCCTCAATCTAAGGTAAAAAAATGGGTATATTATTTACCTCCATAAGAGAGGGTAAATCACCCAACTGCTAGACTTATAAGCGCCTAGAGTGGCAGCCAGCTAACTCCTCTTACATTTTAAAATCATGTGATCAAATCATATATTTTGCAAGATGGTTAGGTTGTTATTATTTAGAAAGAAACTAAGGTCTTTAAACCCACTCCCTAAGAGACTAGAGCATGAGTGGTATGAATAATGACTTAGTCTAATGCAAATTTTATCAAATTTTATTTGATTTTGGACTCTTCATTTTGACAAGGCTATAGGATTTTATATGTCTAAATGCATGATGAAATAGGGTTATTGGCTAAATCAGAAAGAAAGAGGTGTTTTTCACCACAAGGGAGACCCTCAAAAGTCAAGTCTTCCCCTATCATGTAAGGATGGAAACCCTCTCTTAGCAAGAATGAAACAAGATGATATGCATGATATTAAGCATACAACATTCAGCTAAGGGTTGGTAAATCTTTTAATTATCTTGAATTAATACCTAGGATTTAAATGAGATTATGAGTTATTTAGAAAATTAGTTATGAGTTGTAGTTAGGGTAGAAAAATTAACTTTTTATTAAGAGCCTAATCGAATCGAGGCCACACATTAAATCATCATACATGAAGAAACTAAGAAAATACATGCCATTTCTATTACACACTTGTAAATAAAGCATCAAATAATTTATAAACCCAACGTAAAATAATAATAGGTTGGTGCAGTCAGGTACCGCTATACAACCCGAAAAGAGAACTGGGTAGCCAAGCTCTACTCTTATACTACCCGGTATATGAAAGAATAATTACAAATTTCAAATGAATAAATGTTATGGGGGTTCTTCATATCTTTTTTCCTCATGTCTACTCCATCCCTCATTTGATTTACTTCATATGATTTGGTAGGCTTCTAGGCATCACATGGCACCCCAAGATTAAACCTTCTGACCAATATTCATCCTTAACCCCATAACACTTAACCAAATTTCTAATGTAAAATAACATTAAAAATAAGAAAAGTAAATCTAACTACACCTACAAAACAAGTGCCAGCTAAACACACCATAAAACTCAAGTGGTTATATGTATAAGTTGGACTTAACACCATGCACATGGGTAACCAAGTCCACCTATCCTAACTTAGATTATGCTTAAGGGTTAAGCAACCTATGAAAGAGAGCTTTTATATTTATTTTAAGCATCTCTTAAGCACGATCTCCTATAGAAAATATAATTAGGCTAATCACGGCCTACCATCCAGTCTACGAAGCATATACCCTAACATCCAAGTCTATAATAATACATCACAAAATAAACATACATTAAACCATGCACCGCCCTAGCTAGAAGTGGTGACTTAATCTAATATGTGTGTATTAAGGCTTGTGTGGTATGTTCTAACTAGGCTTTAGAGTTATCATTCTCTAAGTATGAAGGACATTTAAATATAAAGGGTGGTTTCACTTTAAATGGTTTAATTGATTTGTAAATTTTTTTCTTGGTGTTTTCTTTTATTACATTTGGCCTACACTAAACAACTAAGTGTTTTAAAGAGAAGGAAAGATAGGATCACTCTCTTTTATCCCAACCTTAAGTCACATCTAAAGCAAATTAATTAAATGAATTCCCTTTAGTGAATGGCTTATTACATATTTTAAATTAATCCTAAGTTTAGGTTCACCTTAAATAATCTCATTCAATAAGAAAGGCATCTTAAGATTAATTGAAACTAATTACTATCACATAACACATGTTTGTTTATTTCTTTCCATCATATATAGCATGCATATGATTAAGTCCTAAACATAACTATACATGCAATTTATACCTCATCAAACTTAAATGATGAATGTAAGAAAATGTACTTGGAATTGATGTCTCATTTGGTTGAATTATTTGGTCATATTAATTTAAAGCTCAATCTAAATTCTTATACAAAAGAATAAGAAAAGAACTCTAAATCATATGACTAATCAACCTAACCACTTGAACAAAATATGAATGCATGTCTTTTTAATAGAAATATGTGTGTGTGTGGTGGTGGGGAGTGTTCATTCATGAGCTAAATACATATTCAAATGTATGAAAGTTTTAAGCAAGTACATTGCCATTGTTCTGCACCAGAGGAGTAAGGTAGGAACCTCCTTGGGGATACTTAAAGTCGTGCGTCCCCGGAATGTCTAAACTAATATACCCGCTAATCTTAAATACATATGGATATGCAAACAACTATAAGAATAGAAAACCATGCAAAAGTAGAGTTTGATTTATTTAATTTATTTGTGTAAATGAATTAAAGCTCTATCTAAATTCTAATCTCAAGATGCATAATAATAAAATTAAACAAGTACGTCACCATTGTTCTGTACCAGGGGACTGAGGTAAAAACTTCCTTAGGGATTAAAGACATGCGTCCCCGGAATGTCCAGACTAATATACCCATTAACATTCAAACTTATGCAAATCATCATATTAATGTAAGAAAGAGACTTCACTACATACACTAAGCTTATATTCACATGCACCTCCTATGTATATATAACTAAAGTCATAATATATATATATATATTATTCATTAATAAGTTTTTGAAAACACATTTGAGATTTAATAGTGATAATAGCCACACATATTTCTAATTAAGTTAACACATGTAAATTTGACATAAAGGAAATCATTTTATTTAATTAATTTTTGAAAGAAATGAATGCATGACTACAAGTGGCATACAACATTTTTTTAACATGATTGGAAAGAAATAAAGCAACACTTGTATGTAATTTCATTCAATCCAACTAATTCCTAAGGACAATCATAATAAATATGCTTATTTAAAATAAACCAAAGTTTCTTAAAGCCAATTTCTATCTCAGGTTTGATTTTATTTAAGGGATGTGAAAGAGGTGTGTTAATCCTAATCCCATTCCCCATATGTGAGTCAATTCAATTTAATGAAAAGCAATTAAATTAATTTTATGGCTTAATTAGCTTGAGGTATGGATTAAATCAATTAATTAAAACCTTGCCTATGTCATCTTGAGTTAATTAACTAAATAATGATGAGCCATCATGAGATGCAACCATATAGAAAAGTAAATTAGCAATGCTCCTAAGAAATGAAAGGGGCTTAATGCAATTGGCTCATAATTAATAGTTAATTAAGCTTATGGGATTTGTTTAATTACTTTTATGATTTTCTCACACATGTAAGTTAATTATAATTTCATTAAATTTCTTTAGACTATTAAACATATAAATAACTACCCAAGGTTGATTAATCAAAGTTAAGAATGAATTATATTTTAAATTAATAAATTAAACTCTTAATCAATTAATTAAATCCATTGATTATTTTTTAATTAGAATAATGAAATTAACTTAGGGAAAGGGATCAAGAAAGAGGCCTCAATCCCAATCCCTAAATCATTTCAAACAATTAGGCTCCAAAATATTTAGACTCCCTTTTCTTTTAATTGATTAATTAAGTGGTTAATTAATTACTTAAGCTTTGATTAAACTGAAATAAATGAAGAGGCTTAATTAAATGGTCATAAGGAGTAAACCTAAACCATTTCCCTAAGATTTTTCACTATTAACAGATGGTAATAAGCTTAATTAATTAATTAATTCACTATTCATTTACTTAATTATCATTAATTAAAATAGAAGAGTAATTAAGGCTTAATCAATAAATTGTCCTAAATAATTATCTAATAAATTTCAAGAAAAATAGGGGAGGTAGAGGTCATCCCCCTAAACATCTCTGAGAAGTTTAAAATTAATTGGATAATTAATTAAAAGTAATTTGGCTAATTAAATTTTTAATTAAACATTAATTAAGTAAAATTACTATTCAAAATTAATTAATAATAATTTTGTTAGATTCTCCTCTGAAATAGCCCTCATTTATATTTTCTAGATTTTTCTATATTTAGTTATGAATTTAGAAAGATTTAGCCTTAAAATTAATTAAACAATAACTCCTAATCCCATAAAGCCACGTGGAATAGCAGCGATGAGACATATGTGCTTTCCACGTGGTGTGATGAGATTAGTCATTTAAGTTGTCATCACATCATTGATTACGAGTCGTTCTTAGACCGTCAATCTAAGATCAGGCGACCACAATTCAATCTTGCAATTAAGTAGAAAATAGAGGGGATCTAAGCATAATTTGATCACAATTTTCTGTTCCAATCATGCGGAATGAACGACCCATGATCCATCCTCCTACGAGTGATGAACGATGAAGCCCATCCGCCATGGATCGTTCGATCCGAGTTCACTCAAGCTCGGATCCACTCCAAACCCAACCCACACATTCGCACAAAGGATCCATAAGGATCTAATGGCTAGGATGGGCTCAAATGCAAGTTTTCTTTGAAAAGGACCAACATAATTTCATACAAGGATATGTTTTAATGACATACCTCACCAGAGCTTGTGATCGATGGTTCCAACGATTAAGGAAGATTCTTTTGGTAGAAATGAAGCCCTGTTGAGTGGCACGAGCTTTGATTTGAGGTGGTTTGCTCCAAAGGCCAAGCTAATCCCTTTGAGCATTTGGTCTTGATCGAACTTATGCTTGGAGTGGATTTGGAGCTTGAAATGGCTTGATTGCGATGAGGAGGATGGTGTTAAAGTTTAATGAAGTTTGATGAAGAAATGGAGGTTTGAATGGAGGCACCCTCTTATTTTGGTTTCACATGGGAGAGAGAATTTGATCGAGGGGAGGCTTGGAAATGAGGGATTTATTTCTGGGGGCTCAAAGTGTGAATGGTGTCAATCCTTCTAAGAATTGAGGAAGTATACCCCTCAATCGTGTGTGATGGATGGACAAGATCCATCCTTGAATTTTTGTCGATTCACTACCATCAAGGCACCAGAGGGGTCATCATCAAGTCCACATAGCACACCAGGGTTGGAGGAAGGTGGGGCAGGAAGCTCAAAGTTTTGATATGGGGAGATTGTGTGCTGATTTCCCTTCCTTGCACCCATTAGGTTCAGCCATGGGTAAGGGAGAGGAAGTGTGCTTCCTTTTTTCCATGGTAAGTCCTAGGCATGTTTGGGTTGGGCTGGGTGATTAGGTATGCCATGTTAGAGTTTGATGGCTACCCATGAGAGGAGAAAGTGGATTTTGCTTCTTATGGAAAGAATCCAATGCAAATGAGGTGTTTCCAATGGTTAATTCCCTTGGGTGGGGTCTACTTTACTTTTGGGATGATTTTGTGCTGACCTAGGGTCACTTTGGGTCAGATTTGGTCAGCCATTAGAGTCCCATGAGTTGGTTTTGGGTGCTTTGGCCTCATTTGGTTAAATGGGTTCATATGGATTCATGTTGGGTTGGGTTGACCAATTGGTCAAAGTAGGTCAAACCAAAGCTTGGGTTAGGTTTAAATGATGATTTGAAGAGTTTTAGTTCAAGTGGTTTTGATTAATTTGGCTTAGGTTTGATTTTGGCTCATTTGGATTCAAATAGGTCAAATGGGTTAAGTTGACCAATTTGACTAATTTGACCAAATTGGGTTGGGTTACATGTTGGCTCATGTTCAATTGCTAATTGAAATTGATTGTGGGCTTTAGTTTGGTTAATTTGGGTTTAATTTGGATTCTGGCTAATTTGACCTTTTAGGTCAATTTGGGCTAGGTTGGGTCAAGTTGACCAATTGGTCAAATTGAGTTCAATCATGGCTTTTGTCAAGTTCAATTAATGATTTGGAATGAACTTGAGCCATTGGTTGCAATAAATTTGGGTTAAATCATGATTTGACCCATTTTGGCTATTTAGGCCAATTTGGGTCAACTTAGGTCAAATAGTCAATTGGACTTGGTTTGGCTTAATTAAGGTTTGGTCATGTTCAATCATTGATTATGAATTGGTTTGAATCAATAGTTTCAATCAATTTGGTATATGGTGAGTTTTGACTAGTTTGGGTTTCATTTGGGCTAAAGGTTGACTTGGTCAAAGGATCAAGTGGACTTGGTTTGACCCAATTCAATGTAGTTGATCACCCTAGGATGATTGTTGATCATGATATGAAGTTTGGATGGGTTTGGTTCAATCCAATTTGGGTTGGATTAGAACTTCACTCAAAAGGGTCTTTTAGGTTACTTTGGGTCAAGTGGACCTAAATGGGTCAATTGGTTGAGTTTTAGCTTGGTTCGAGTTTAGTTGAACTTATATATGAGCATAGGATTGAAATATAAATTCAACTACAATCATTTTTGGCTATGATGGATTTTGGCTCATTTGAAATTTTCAAGTCAAAAAAGGGCTAACTTGAGATTGACTTGGGTTGACTTGAGTTTGGTTTGATAATTGTAGTTTGTGTTCATATTTGGGTAAGTGGTTGAAGGAATGACTGATTTATGAAGAAATACAAGGGTTTTGAATTGATTTGGATATCATTTGGCCAAATTCAAGCAAATGGCCAAAAAGGCTAAAATTGGAAATTTGATTTGATTTGGGTTTGGTTTTGGCTATTTGGATTTATATTTCATTTATATTTGTGAATATAAATGAAGGTATAAATGATTCATGAGAAAATCACTTGAGTTTGGAGTAATTCGGAAGCAAATTTGGCCAAGTTTAAGGATGTAGGTCAAAAGGGCTTAAGTAGGGAATTGATTTAGTTTAATTTATTTTCTGGTCATTGGAGGGTATGTTTCATTTATATTTATGAATATAAATGAAGGAGTGATTGATTGATAAAGAAATCAATTGAGTTTGGGTTAATTTGGGTTGAGATTTGATTAACTTATGGAGGTAAGTCCATATGGCTTAAGAAAGGTGATTTGAATAGTTTGAATTTGGATTTTTTTAAATTTGTGAATATAAATGAAGAATGATTGATTCATAAGAAATCAATCAAGTTTGATTTAGTTTAAAGGGGGTTTTGGCTAAGCATATAAAGGTGGTTCATATGGTTCATATGGAAGGGATTTTGGAATTTGAATTTGATTTTGGGTTGGGATTTAATTTGATAAAATAAATTAAATTGGGTTTGATTTGAACTTGGTTAAGGCTAAGTCTATAAGATAAAATCAAAGGGATTTGGAAGGGTTTTGGAATTTGAATTTGATCATGGGTTTCAATCATTTGATTTAGAATTGATTTATAATTTGATTTGAACTAGACTTAAGGTTTGGTTTGAGGAGGAAGCAAGGATTGGGTTTAAGGCTATAGGTGGCAAGTTTTCCTAAATCCCCAAGGTGACCTTTTCCAATGGCTAATCCTTCTAAGTCTCTAGGCTTGGGTATTCACCTAATCACTAGAAGTGTCTTAAGACTATGGAGCTCTTAGTGTCTACACGAGTCGTAGATTTATGATGAGGAAGTTGAGAACTCACTCCAAAAGTGAGGTCAACAAAAGTGCTCTCTGCTTCACTTAATATGCTAGAGACTTCTCTTGAGATAGTTTGCCTGTATTTAGATAATCCATGAATGGTTGCCTCTAATCGACTCATCATCCTTTTTTCCTCCCCTTCAAGAGAGAGTATGAATTTAGATGACTATTTTGGACACTTATCGATATGGACTCATCTTCCAAACATGCCAACTCCTTAGTGAGTTTGGCTAAAGCATCTACTATGGTATTTTCTCCTCGAGGAAATGGTAACCTCTAGGATTTGGGCCAACAACTCTAGAGTGTACTTGTCATAGTGATGGAGCTTAGGCTTTAGAAGCTTGTAGGACCCAGCAATTTGGTTGATGACTAACTGAGAATCCCCAAAGATGTTGATATTCTTGATGCTTAGACTAACGGCTAACTCCAAACCGGCAATCAAAGCCTCATATTCAGCTTCATTGTTGGTGCATGGATTAGACAGATGATATGAGAATCTCATCACATCACGATCTAGAGTTAGGAGAATAATTTCTACCCCTGCCTTCCCTGGGATAGTAGATCATGGTTCTTCTCCTCTTTGAGAGGAAGCCGCACCATCAAAATACATCTTCCAGAGGCAATGCTAGTGTCCCCTAAGTTCATGATTTGTTCATCGGGGATGTCATCACTAAGTGTGGAGTAAGCAGGAAGTGAGTATGCTGCTAAGAAATCTACTGGTGCTTATCATTTCACCACATGGAGGGGTACGAAAGTAATGTCAAACTATGACAAAATCATGGACCAATGCACCAACCATCTGGAAAGCATCGTCGTGTCATGAGATATTGTAGTGGATTGATCAATATATCAAGTTCACCTTATGGGAAAGCATGTAATGCTGTAGCTTTTGGGATACAAAGATTAAAGCTAGGTAATGCTTTTTAATGGGTGGACAATTTGCCTCAACATAGATTAGACGATGGTTGATATAGTAAAGGGTGTTCTCTTTCCCTTCATGTTGGCTTGAGCCAACAAAGCACCAAGAGAGTTGTCTAATGCAGTAGTGTAGAGGAATAATGGTTTGCCTGAGATAGGGGTTGCTAGAATTGGTGGCGCCATCAGGTAGTGCTTGATGTCTTCAAAGGCATGCTGACACTTATCATCCCACTTGAACTTGGCATCCTTTTTGACAAGTGCTGAGAATGGCTAGAATCTTTCTGATAGGTTGGATATAAAGCCTCTTAGATATGCCAACCACCCTTAGAATGATCTAAGTTGGTTAAACTTTTAGAGGGTGGCATTTCTAATATTGCCTTGATCTTCTCCAAATCGATTTCAATTCCCTAGTGTCGAACAACAAACCTAAGGAATTTCCCTGAAGCTACTCTTAATGCACACTTCATGGGATTCATTTTGAGGTTAAATTATCTTAATCATTTGAAAACTACTCTCAAGTCAAAGAGATGTTCTTCCTTTTCTTTACTTTTGACTACGAGATCCTCGACATAACACTCGACTTGATGATGAATGAGTTCATCAAAGATTTGTATCATAGCCCACTGGTATGTAGCATCGGTATTTTTAAGGCTGAAAGGCATGACCTTATAACAAAGATTCCGATCAAGGTTGAAAAGTAGTGTTTCTTTCATCTTCAAGGGTCATTTTATTTGGATATATCTGGATGAGCCATTTATGAATGAGAAGACTACATGAGATGAAGTAATGTCCACCATCAGTTTTGGTATTGGTAATGGAAATTTGTCTTTTGGACATGCCTTATTTAAGTCCCTAAAATCACATGCAAATTTGGCCATTCTTCTTCTTAACTAGAATGGCATTGGCCAACCGGTAGGTATTTTTCTTCCCGATGAAGCCAACATCGATCGGTTTCTTGACTTAAAATGACTTGTTGTTCAATGTCGCATATGTAGGAGCTTGCTTTATAGGTTAGCACTAGGAATTATTGCTAGTTTGTGGATTGATACATCGGAGATAAACCGCATCTCTTAACTCCATATAGCGGTCTTAAACTCAATCAATAGCCTAACTAAGTCATTGGTTTCAATATTATTCAACAAAGAACGATGTATGTTGGCGTGGATTGTCTTGATTCTAAGTTGATTTCTTTGAGCTTGTCGATGGTTGATCGATCTCCTCTTTGAAATATGGCATTGCATCTTTAAGTTCAAGATCATTTGGAGTATCAGTTTCTAAACACACCTCCTCATATGAGTTAGCATGATTTGATAAGAACCTATTAGATTCTAAATTGGTTGACTAGCGGTAATCATCATCATCCTGGACCCTTATCTAGAATCTAGTCCCGTCTTGATTAAAAAACTTTTGAATTTATTCTTCCATATTCTTTCAAAATAGTAACCTATGCTTTGTCCAAGTATGTGGGATTAACCCTTTCTTTACTAAGTTTAGAACACATGGAGAAATCAAAGGTAATTCTATTAAATCTTTATATGAATCATCCTCAAGTTCTACATCAACTTCTTGACTTGAAGATGACACTCCTAGAAAGATCCTCCGAGTCTTCACATTTGTGGATGACTTAGGGGCTTCCTTAATAACCAAACCCTCAACTTTCTATGAGAAAGGTGGGGTTAGAGCTAAGGTTCCCAATTGATGTCTGATTGTTTCACGTACATACTTGGACACATTTATGCATTGCTTTGGAGCCCAATCTTCCTCTTGCATGCTCAAGTGTCACTTTGAAAGGGATCTACTACTGAGAAGAGTTGGCTAGTGTGCTAACCACATAAGACTCATCTTCTGAACTAGATTCTAAGTCTATATGGATAGTAGGTGTACTCTTGGTGGCTGGGACATACCTCCTATTTGGTGGCCAATAGGGTGGCCTTCCACCTTGAGAGTTGCCTTTGAACTATCCTCTTCCTCTACCTGGTGGAGGTCGAGCATCATACCCATATGTTTGAATGGGTGATGTGGGTGGAATCTAATGTCGCTCTATCTTCCCAGTTCATTTTGCTCCTTTTATTTTCTTTCTCTTTCTCTTTTTCCTTTTCTTTTTATTTCTATTTCTTTTTCTTTTTTCTTTTCTTTCTTTTTTCCCTCATGGATTTTTACTAAGTTCACGAGAATGGACTTGTTGATTTTGGGGGAGGTAATAGGATGCATCCTCATATATTCTGACCTCATGAACTGTGAATGGATTGAGATATCCTTTGATGTAGTGCTTAATCCCACCTCTCATTAAATTCATGCACTGGTGTAGAGAGGATGGAACTATGCTATTTTCATGTATTCATGGCCTCCCAAGGAAAGTATTGAAAGATGTATCTGATTCTATGATGTGAAACTTGGCCGTCTTCCAATCATCTATCTCCATGCTAACACTATGGAGCCCTCTCACCTTATTCATTGAATCCTCTCAACATCATCCTTTCCTTTTGGGTTTGGAGATCGATCCTCAAGTAGGCAAGGTTCTTAGACTCATAATGTTGACGATGCACCTTGGTCAACCAGAACTCTTGATAACTTTGTATCACATCCATCGTAATGTAACGATGGCCGGTTGTGCTCATCCCTAGAAGTAAGACTTCATCACTAAATTTAACTTCTAAGATGTCCTTTGTGCGGTGTGCCTCCACTTCAGTAGCGGTTAGTTGAGCTAAGTATATTTCTAGATCAAGTAAAGCCTTAATTAGAGATTCCCTCATCTCTTTGGATAGGACAGGAGCGTCATATATGCTTAACTTAGCTGGTAACTTTCTAAGATGAGCTAGGACATTGTAATCAACTCTGACTTGGTCCTCCATAAGCATATCCATAGGTGGTGCATCCTGTGGAGGGGCTATCTACTCACTGGAACTAATGACTTGTTTACCCTTATCTTGAGGTGCTACCCTAGGAGGTAGAACTTTGTCACTATGTAGGTTGACTTCAGTGACTTCTTGGAATGATGAACTTATGGAGAGTTCTACCTTCTCATCTACCTACGACTTCTCTATGGGATCCTAGAGTGGTTGACTCCAAGTCAATCTCAAGAGATGAACCTAATTGATTCAAAAGGAAAGTCCAATTCTCAATTAGAAGATAGGGATTAGAATTACTAAAGCTATTATTATTTTCTAGACTTGGAGAGTTTTAATAGGAATCAAATCAAGAGTATTAGAAGTGGACAAGATGTAAGTAAAATCTGCTTTCTTCATTGATTTTTTTTTAAGTGGAGGTACATGATAGAAGTCAAATAAAGTAAGCAAAGTGAGGGATTTAATGCCCTTATCCGCTGATACAATGCTCCTGCCAGTAAAAGAGGATCTAGTAGAGGTAAAGGTAGTTATAACCATATGGTGGTTGCACTACTGGACTATCTGCAGTGTGGTGGGGTATCTTCTTTGTTGGGTCACCTTCTGTTATCCTTTGCAACTAGAAAATCTTCCTTGATTTTGGAGGTTTGAGTTGCTTGAAACCTACATGGAAAGCTTATTGATCTTAGAAATGATCTTTTTGGAGGTTTGAGATAAGAAGATATCCCAACCTTCTTTAGTCTTAAGAGGATCGCAAGTATCCCCAAGGATTATCCTAATAGAAATGAATGGTTGTTCTAAGAGGTATTCCTTTTGGATAACTATGACTCCCGACTTATAGCTACCCCAAAAGTCAGTCCTTAAAAGTAATACAATCATCTGAGACATGGCCTAACATGTGATGGTAGGGGAAATAGCTAGGATCATTGCTCTTACCCACTTCCTTCGACCTCTTAGACTCTAGTAACTAAAAGTCATGTTTCTTTAAGAGATTCTTAATGATTTTTCTAACTACTTCCCTATTGGATGAATAGGGCTTCTTCAGTCTATCGGCAAAATTAGGTGGGTAGTAACTACCTGCGATGGATATGAATATCACTGCTGGCTAGGCTATTAAGGTGGTGGAAATGGTCCTTGTGGCAGTTGAGGTGGCCAGTATGATGGCCAAGGTGGTGGTAGAGGAGGTGACAAAGGAGGCTGCTGGACTCGGGGTCTCCCATACTAGACTCTAGCTAGCTGCTTGCCACTATCCACTGACACAACTATCCCTTGCTTCTTCTTGAACACCTTCTGTAGCTTGGGGTGAGATGATTGGTCGGGAAAGGTAAACTATTTGGCTTTCTCTTATCGGCTAGTCACCTTGCTGATTAATTTCTCAAATATCTTGATGGTAAAGCTATTAAGCATGAAGGAAACTAGGCCATGGATATTCTTAAGAAGAATCTCAATGGCATGTTGTTCGGACAACTGTGGCTTGCATTTCATGTTCAGGTTGTGCCACCTGAGAATATAATCAACAAGGGACTCATTGAGATTTTACTTTTATACAACGAGGTCACCTACAGTCACTCTTTATTAAGCTCCAACAAAACCTTCTGATGAAGAGGTGCTCCAACTCAGCAAAAGTCTTCACCAAATTATTGGCTAGTTTGGCGTACCAATCAAATGTAACCATTGCTAAGCTGCTGACAAAAAGTCTGAATAGGAGTGCATCACTGCCATTAGTGTTGCAATAGCCAGCCCTAAAGTGTGCAATATGCTACCACGGGTTCCCACTACCATCAAAGATCTTGAAGGAAGGTGGCATAAACCCTTGGCGTATTGACTACATCGAGTTCCTTTAGGTATGGTCTGGCCTTAAGAATGGATAAGCTCCCCTCGGCTTGCGCCATTGCTTCCTTCACCTGCTGTTCCACCATATTTTTGATGTCCTTCTCATGCATGGAGGTAGTATCTATGACCTTGCTATGCAAACTACCAGCATCATCATCTGCGGGAGAGCACCTAGGATGGTCTAAGATATGTACCAACTCTGGTCGGTCGACTACCATAGGTGAATACTGGGAGACTAGGGCTGAGTTCTGCAATGCTAATACCACTACCATCAACTCCTCTACTTTCTTCTCCATCTTGTCTATCTGATCCTTCTTCTGCTTGAGCTGTTGGAGGAAGTGCTGATTCAAGTGAGAAGTGTCACCTTCCTCAAACACGGCACCTTCCTGGCTATACTGATCCCGCTATAAAGACCCTCATGTGTTGACCATGTGGATCTCGATTGTGTCGTCCAACATATCATCTTCATCAGGATCAAAGTAGACTATATCCTCCTCCTAGTATGAATGATCAATCCTAAGAAGTTGTTTCTTCTCGGTAAAGTAGTTTTCTAGGATATCATCTAGTGACCGATCTCCTACTCTGCATGGCTGGACCGACACAAACACCCACTGATGGTTGGTCGTAAGACTGTGCTCATCTAACTCGATGCAATGGATACTTCCTACTGATAAGACTCTCTCACTAGGAGGATCAACTACATGGGGACTATGTCTGTGTCCCCTCCCCTCTCTCCCTCTGTCTATGGTGGAGGTGGTGCGACCATGACACTTTTAGGTCGCCACTCCTTAGCATGGTTGAGGGTTGGTGAGCGGAGCTTGATCTCATCTTAATAGGTGGAATGGATGGAGTGGGATCCTCATGTCATCTAGATCATCTGGGGATGGTCTTTCCCAAATGGGGCATCTAAGCTTGGTGGGGGTGATGTTGAGCGATGAGTGATGGTGGGCGGTTGGTGGAGCGATGTGACAAAGACCCCGCCACTTAGTTATCTCTTCCCCATCAAATTTTTCCCATGAGAATAATGTTATCTAAATGATCGGTCCTGATAGAACAACGATTAGGGAAATCCATCAGGGAAAAGGCTGCCGACTATCTGGTGTACCTCCATCTCTCCCTCTTACTCGCTTGGGATGATACTCGAGCCTCGGTGACTCTCTCCCTATGGATCCAATCACTGACACTCCTGGAAATCACGGACCTCAAATCAAATAATGCTTTGGACTCTGAGCATCCGTAGGCTTTGCCAACTTAGCAAAGAATTGTCTTAAGGATGGAATAGGGCTTCCTCCACTCCCCCACCTCAAAGTGTGCTTGGTGGGTGGTGATGTGGCGATCCTCTTGTAGTCCTCCCTCCATATGAGGCGAGAGGGGTGGAACTCGTCACTCAAGGGTGGAGAGGTCTCAGGGAGAACCCTTCGGTCACAATCGATCTCCACGCTCACTCATGGTGTCGCTTAATCTTCTTATTTTTGTTATGGCACTGGGTGCGAGTGAGCGAGATAGAGAAAGAGCTAGAACCTATCTCAAAGGTAGGGGGGACTATCTCGGAGGCCAAGATAGCCTTCCCCTTTGGGGTGACCAAAGAGGAGGTGGTATCCCTCACTAGAGTTATGGTAGGGGCAACAGCAGACCGCCTTATCTTGATCGGGTGTGGGAACCATGACCTTCCTCTTTAGTGAGGGGAACTCAGGGTCAGATGAGATGTCGAAGCGGAGAAGTGGAGTCTGTCCTACCACCTACTCCCTACTAATAGTCGTGAGGGCTATCCCCTCACAAGTAACTCGGACGGCCTTAAAGCCATGGCCGAACTGAATCAGATGAGTGGTGGTCGAGGTGTGTATGGCCTGATCTAAGGCCAGATCCACACCCGATGGGAAGGAAAACATGAACTTGCTGGAAACCATAGTAACTGCATTGACTGGAAACGGAAAAGGACTCACTATGCTAAAATCACTGCATTTGTAGAAACATAATTGAGTCAAACCCTTGCTTTGATATTTGTCTTCAATCATTGATTTCTACATTGGATTTAGAATTTGAACCCATACTTAACAAATTTAGGTATGCTAAGTGGGGTTCATTGAATTTTAGAGAGATTTTTGATGTTTATGGAGAGACTTTTTCATATGATTTTGATTTGGAACCCATACTCAACCAATTTAAATGTTGAGCGGGTTCAAGTTTGAGAGACTTTGAAGATATATATGTTGTATGCTTTGTTTGAAATTTGATTTGAAAATCTTATTTAGCAAATTTAGGTATGCTAAAAGGTTTTTGATTATATGTTTGAAAATTTTGTGAAAAAAATCTTTGTTTATGATGATTGTTTATTATGTGTGATATATGTTTATTTGATTTGAAAATGGGGATCTTACTTAATAAATTTAGGTGTGTTAAGTAGAGGCCAAATATCTTTGATATATGTTTGTTGTTTGTTGATATATGTGTTTGATTTGACATGATTTGAGAACTCTCATTTAATAAATTTAAGTATATTAAATGGAGTTCAATGTATATGTGTTTGAAATGTGTTGATTTGATTCCTCTTTTGAAAAAGAACTTATTTGACAAATATGGTATGTCAAATAGAGTTCAAATGTGTTATGATTTTGAAAAGGAAATCTATTTAACAAATTAAGGTATGTTAAATAGAGTTCATTTTATTTTTTATTTTTCAAAATTAGACTCTCATTCGACAAATTTGGGTATATCAAATGGAGTCCAAATGTTTTTTGATTTTCATGATTTTAGAAAAGAGGAATTCTACTTAATAAAGTGGGTATGTTAAATAAAATTCATTTCTTTTGATTTTCCAAGAAGAAAGGGAACTCTCATTTGACAATTTTGGGTATGTCAAATGGAGTTCAAGTATGTTTTAATTTTGTGTGTGATTTTTTGCTTTTGAAAGAGGAACTCCAACTTTAGCACATATGGAATATGCTAAGTGGAGTTTCAATTTTATCATGATTTCATTTGAAAATAGAATCTTCATTCAACAAACTTGGGTATGTTGAATGGAAATTATTTTAGAAAATGTGCTTTTGAAAAGGGATTTTAAAATTTTTTATTTTGATTTTTAAAGAACCTCCATGTAACAATTGTAGGTATTGTTAAATGAGGTTTGGTTATTTTTATGCCTTTTGAAAACTTCTTATGAATTTTGTGCAAACCGTTTGTTATATGGATTTTGAAAAGTGCCATTTGCAAAAGGGTTTATTTTCTTAAGTATAAGATGAACCTTGCCTCACCTGGTGGTAAGAGGTTCTAAATTTTTAGTCATCTCCTTTCATTAGTTAATTTTATCTTTTACCTATTGGGGGACCCAATAGGGGTTTCAAGACCTATATGGAGTGAGATCCTAAAATCTAAAGGATGCTGGCTAGCTTTACTTAAGGATGAAATAAGCTAAGTGCCAACAGAAAGAAGATAGTCTCAGGCTTATATAAAATATAAGTCCACTATCGATGCTTGGAGACAATAATTATCTACTAGAGATGGAGAGAGGAATCATCCCCAGTGGAGTCGCCAGAAAAATTTGTGGTGTTTATTTTTAGATGTGGGGGAACACCACACAGATCTGAGGGGGTACTTATTGAAGTGATCAGGAATGACATTTAGGTATGATATACTATCTTAAAAGATAAGGATATCACTCTTCAATGGACCTAATCACCTAATAAGGACTCCTAAGGCATAATGGGTCTTCGAATGTACCAGAGATTTTTTCCTTGCTTTACATGGATGAATAAAGTAGGGTTTATATTAAACCAGGTTCTAAAGTTCCCTATGGGGGCATTCCCCCATAGTTAATTACATCCTAAGAAAGGTGGATTTCTTAGCAATGCTCTCGATTAAAGTAGGTGATTGTTATCTCCAAAGATTTCAAGGATAGACTATCAATGGATTGGCTAAATTTGAAAAATTAATCGGGATAGATCAAATGGAGAGACTTATTTTAGAAGCCAAAGGGAATGAGTAGAAAATTCTCATGATACTACGAAGCCTAATGAGCATTCCAATATATCCTATAATTGGGCTTTATATATTTGAAATTGAAGAAATTTATATGTTTTGAGTTGAAATTTTATTAGATTACTACGCATCCATCAACAAGGTTGTAGAGATGCCTAAGAGGTAAGGAAATAACTACCTTAGATCCTAAATCTAGGGAGCTTTAGAAGAAGCCAAAGCATGACCTAAGTCTAAGCGAAGATGGGTATATGATTTACCTCCATAATAGAGGATAAACCACCCGAATGTTGGGATTATAATAGTCTAGAGTGGCAACTGCTCCTCTATACCTTAAAGCCATGTGGCCCAGTCATATGAAATTGCAAGATTAGTTAGGTTATTATTTATTTAGAAAGAATAATATACTTAAACCCACTCCCTAAGAGACTAGTGCAAGAGTGGTATGAACAATGACTTAGTTTAAAAATGCAAGTCTTTTCAAGTTTTATTTGATTTTTTGGCTCTTCATTTAGACAAAGGCTTTGGGATTTCTTATATCTAAATGCATGATGAAAATGGATTATAGGCTAAATCAAAAGAGAAGAGGGTGAAGCTCCGTCGGTGGGGTTGCTCTCTAGGTCAGCGGAGGCCCTCATTTGTATGGTGAAAGAAATGTATGGATATTGTTAGACATACAACCATACATAAGGGTTGCTAAATCTTTTAATTATCTTGATTATGTCCTAGGATTTATGTGAGGTTATGACTTATTTAAAACTTTAGTTATGAGTTGTAATTGGGTAAAAGATTCATTTTTTTCTAAGAGCCTAATAGTATCCAAGCCACACATTAAAGCATCATTCATAAAGAAATTAGGAAAAACATTTTGTTTCTATTGTACAATTTAAACATAACATCAATCAATTTTATAAATCTAATGCAAAAATAAAAGGTCGATTGCTGGGTACCATACAACAGAAAGAAGAGATGGGTAAAGCTCTACCTTATACAACATGAAATATGGAAGAATAATTACAATTTACAAATGAATAAATGCTATGATAGGTCTTCAAATCTTCATTCTTCATGTCTCCTCTTTCTTTGATTTGGATGTGCTTGCTTCAAAGGCATCACGGCCTCAAAGCCTTCTACCGCTCATCCTAATCCCCCATAGCACTAATTCTAATTCCTAATATTGAATTATATTAAAAATAGGAAAAGTAAATCTAACTACACCTGTAAAATAATTTAGCTAAACACACATACAATCCCAAGTAGTTATATATATATAATTTGAACTTAGCACCCAGCACATAGGTAACCAAGCCTACCTGTCCTAATTTAGATTATGCTTAGGGGTTTAAGCAACCTGCAAAAGAGAGCATTTATATTTATTTTAAGCACCCCTTAAGCACAATCCCACAGAAAAAATATGATTAGGCTATGACGACTAACATCTAGTCTACAAAACATATGTCTAACATCCATCTAATAATACATCACAAAATAAAAAATACATCATACCAAGCATCACCCTAACATAAAGCTAGAAGTAGTGACTTAATCCTAATGTGTGTGTTAAGTCTTGTGTGGTATGTTTTAGCATTAGAGTTGTAGTTCCATAAGCATTGAAAGATTTAACTTAACATGAAGGGTTGATTTCACTTAAAGTTGTCTAATTGATTTGAGAATTTAATTTATGTTTTCTTTTATTTCATTTGATTACACTTAGCAACTAAGTATTACAAAGAGAAGAAAGAGGATTGCCCTCTTTCATCCCTACCTTAAGTCACTTTTTAAAGCATGTTAATTTGATATAATTCTCTTTAGTGAATGGCTTTTTACACATTTTAAATTAATCCAAAGTTTAGGTTCATGTTAAATAATTTTATTCAATATGAAAGGAATCTTAAGATTAATTTGATTGAATTACTATCACAAGACATATGTGAAATCATTCCTTTCCATCACATGTAACATGCATATGATTAAGTCCTAAGTGTACCTATACATACAATATGTTTTAACACACTTGAATGATGGATGAGAGTATGTACATTTAAAGTTTATACTTTCTTATTTTATTGAATTATTTTATCATATTAATTTAAGACTCTATCTAAATTCGTATACAAAAAATACATTGGGATGAAATTAAATAGGTACATGTCATTGTTAATTAGAGTAGTGAGATAATCAAATGACTTCCTTAGGGGCTAAAACTCGTATTCTGGGATGTCCTAGATACCATTTGCATTCAAACCATATATAAATTTGCATAAATGAACATAAGAAAGAGAGCTCCAAATCACATGATCAATTAATTCAATCACTTGAACAATTGCAAATACATGTATTTTTAATAAAAAAAGGGATTACCATTCTCTAATTAAATACACACATGCATGTATAAAGGACATAAGCAAGTGGGTGCCTTTGTTAAATTATGGAAGTGAGGTAATCAAATGACCCCCTTGAGGCTAGCTAAAGCCTCATATTCCTGGGATGTTCAGAATATATACCCACTTTTCTTAAATACATACACATGTATTCATAATTAGGAGAATGAAAACTAGGCAAAAAATGATATTTAATTTAATTGTATCATTTATCTATATGAATTAAAGCTTTATCCAAATTCTAGTATTGAAATACATAAGAATGAAATCAAATGAAGTACATGCCATTATTAAACCAGGGAAGTGAGGTAATCAAATGACCTTCTTGGGGCTAGCTATATCCAGGCGATGTACCCATTAACATTCATATTTACGTAAATCAATATATGAATAAAAGGAAGGATGCTTTACTTCATACACTTAAGCTATAATCACATAAATCTTTTATCTTTTTAGAACTAGCATTCATAGCATATGTAATCATTCATTTATAAGCTTTGGAAAATACATTTGGATATAATAGTGATAATAGCCACACATATACTAAATTATATCAACACATGCAAGCTTGACATAAAGGAAACCATTTGATGTAAATCAAACAAAATATAACATTTAATATGATTGTAGAGGAATAAATAAACATAAACATAATATTTCATTCAATCTAATTAATTCTAAGGACAATCATATCAAATAAAATCATTTAAAACAAACCAAAACTTTTTTAATGTCATTTTAATTTCATTTTAATTTGATTTAAGGAATGTGAGAAAGTTTGCTAATCATAATCCCATCCCATGTTTATAAGTTAATTTGATTTAATTAGAGGTAATTAGGTTGATTTTATGGATTAATTAAGTTAAGATGTGAATTAAATCAATTAATTAACCCTTACCTATGTTACCTTAAAGTAATTAACTAAATAATTATGAGCCAATATGATATGAAAATGAATTGAAAAGTAAATTAGCAATGGTCCTAGGAAATGAAAGGGCCTAATGCAATTGACCACAATTAATAGTTAATTAAGCTTAAGCAACTTAATTAAGTATATATATACTTTTCCTACACATGTGAGCTAACCATAATTTTCTTAAATATCTTTAGACTATTGAACACCTAAAGATCTACCCCTCAATTAATTGATTAGGTTCAGATGTGTTTTAAATTTTAATTAAACTAACTAAGTAATTAACTAATCAATTAATCCTTAATTAATTTCTTCTTGAAAAAGTGAAGGAAACTTAAGGAAAAGATTAGGAAAGAGACCCCAATTCAATTCCCTAAGTATCCTCATGTTAAATAGTGATAAATGACCCAATTAATTAATAATTAAGTTCTGTTCACATGATTAATTAACCCTTAATTAAATTAAGAGAGTAATTAAGGCTCAATTTGCTAATTTTCCTAATTAATTAACCAATTCCCAAAAAATTGGGGGGGGGAGGTAGAGTCATCCCATTAAACAATCCAAAAGTTTAAGGTTAATAATTAAATAATTAAGTAATAAAGCTAATTAACATTTTAATTAAATATTAATTAAGCCTAAATTACTATTCAAAATTAATTAAGGGTAATTTTAGTAAATTTCTTTATGAAATACCTTTAAAATGAGCCTTTATATGCATTTTTTTTATATGATTTGTATGAATTATGAAGTTTCAACCTTAAAATGGATTATTTAGCCTTAATTAATCCGTCACATGGAACACTAACATGGCATGCTTTCCCGTGGGATTGACTATTTAAGTTGTCACATCCATGTGAGTCACCCTGGTGGGATGATCTCCGTCGATCTCGGATCGATGGCGCAATCAATCCGTGGTTAACAATGGTTCAAATTAGATGGATCTAACGTGATATAATCATGGCCATTCGTTCCGATCATGTGGAACGGATGATGCGTGATCTATCTCCCTACGGGGGATGAGAGACGGAGTCCGTCCGCTATTGCCCGCATGATCCGAGCTTGAATCCACTCCAAATCAACTCCACACCTTCGTGTGAGGGATCCACGAAGATCCAACAGGTAAGATCGGCCCACATGCATATTTTCTTTGCAAAAAACCACCACCACTTTGCCTAAAGCTCAGTTTCGATATATTTATCTCACTGAAGCTAAGACTGCCAGCTTGGTCGCTTGAGGAAGCTTCATCTTGTAGACACGAAGCCCTGTTGATCAGCAATTGGGTTGATTCCAAATGGTTTACTCAGGAGGCCAAGAATCGTGATTTGGATGCTCCGTCAACTTTGACCTCAGTGGGTTTAGAGCTTGGGAAAAACTTGGGTCTCTCGAGGTGCGTGAAAGGTGTAGGAAGGAGAAATTAGATGCAATTTGATAATTAGAAGTTTGATCGAAGAAGAGACTCCCTTTTTGGCTACACTCAAGGAGGAATGTCTCGAGGGAGGCCTTGGGAATGCTTGAGAGCTTGCTAGGTAGATTCATTTCTCTCTTAGGCTTC
>CM038215.1:237513571-237713296 GCA_021442155.1 Cymbidium sinense | reverse complement strand
CATAACAAACCTAAGGAATTTTTTGAATGTTACTCCGAATGCACACTTCACAGGATTCATTTTAAGGTTAAATTATCTTAACCATTCAAAAAACTACTCTAAAGTCAAAGAGATGGTCTTCCTTTTCTTTACTTTTGACTATGATTTAATCGACATAACATTCAACTTTATGATGAATGAGTTCATCGAAGATTCGTGTCATAGCCCACTGGTATGTAGCATCGACATTTTTAAGGCTGAAAGGCATGACCTTATAGCAATATATTTTGATCGGGGTTCAGAAGGCAATATTCTTCTCATCATCAGGGCCATATTTATTTGGTTATATCTAGATGAGACATCCATGAAGGAGAAGACTGCATAAGATGAGGCAATGTCCACCATCAGCTCTAGTATTGGTATTGGAAATTCATCTTTTGGACATGCCTTATTTAAGTCCCTAAAATTGACCCATATGTGAATTTGGCCAGTCTTCTTATTAATTGGAATGACACTGGCCAACCAGGTAGGGTATTTTTCTTTCTGGATGAAACCAACATCGATAAGTTTCTTGACTTCAGAAATGACCTATTGTTCAATGTCTAATCACATGCGTCTAGGAGCTTGCTTGATAGGGATATCACTAGGCTCTATTACTAGTTTGTGGACTATTACATTAGGAGATAAATTGGGAATCTCTTCATAACTCCATGCAAATTAGTCCTTAAACTCAGTCAATAGTCTAACTAAATCATTGGGTTCAGTTTCATTCAACTAAAGAATTGATGTATGTTAGGCATGGATTTTCTTCAGTTTCTAACTTGATCTCTTTGAGCTCGTCGATGGTTGACTTGTTCTTCTTCAACTAGCGATGCATCTTTGACTTCAAAAACATCTAGACCATCTAAAGTTTCTAAGCACACCTTCTCATATGAGTTAATGTGATTTGAAAAGAACCTATCAAATTCTAAATGATTGGTGATGACTAGGCAATAATCATCATAATTGACTAGACCCATTGTACTAAATTCTAGTCCCAATCTTGCATGAGAACAATGTTTGCATTTGTTTTCCCATAACCTCTTGAAGTAATCTGACCTGTGTTTAGACCAAGCATGTGGAATTAATCCTTTCTTTGCTAAATTTAGAACATATGATGAGTATCAATCAAAAGGTAATTCTATTAATTCTTTATATGAATCATCCTCAAGTTCTACATCAACTTTTTGACTTGAGGATGATGCTCCCAGAAAGAACCTCTGAGTCTTCACACCTACAAAACCCTCAACTTTTTTTTTGAGAAAAGTGGGGTTGGAGCTAAGGTTGATGTTGGATACACTTATGCTTTACTTTGGAGGCGAATCTTCATCGTTATCTAGCTCAAATGTCACCTCTAAAGGAATTTGTTGCAGAGAAGAGCTGGCTGGTGTGCTAACTATATAAGACTTATTCTCTGAACTAGATTCTAAGTCTATATGGATAGTGTGTACTCCTGGTAGCTAGGTCATATCTCTTATTGGGTGGCCAATAAAGAGGTTTTCCACCTTGGGTCGCCTACCTCTTTGGTGGAGGTCGGTCATCTACTATGGAAAAATTCTCGCATACATAAATATAGCTGCCTTCAAATCTATTGGTGAAAGGAGAAGCAAAACTATATGTTTGGAAATTCATCTTGGTAAGATGTCACGCAGATCCAGATGTACTTATTCAGGTGATCGAATACGTCATCAAGGTATAGTGTACTATCTCGAAAGATAGAAGTCATTACCCTTTGATGGAATGAATCACCTCAATAAGGACTCTAAGGACAATGGGTCTACATATGTACCAGAGATTCTTCCCCTACTTTATATGGAAAAGTAAAGTAGGGTTTATTTTAAATTGGGTTCATCAAGTTCCCTACAGGGGCAAGCCCCCATAGTTAATTACATCCTAAAGGATAGAATCCTTTAGGAAAACTCTCGATTAAGGTAAATGATCATTATCTCTAAAGATTTCAATAGGAAGGACTATCAATCGATTGGTTTATATTTTTGAAGATCAAATGGGATTGATCAAAAGAGGGAGTTATTATCGAAGCCAAAATGGGAATAAGTAGAGATGCTCAGGATGCTAGGAAGCCTAGCGAACATCTCAAACTATCCAATAGTTGGGCTTTACATTTTAGAAATTGATTTAATTTATTTGAGTTGCATTTTTTATTAGAATTTTAGGACTTAAGATTCTTTCACAAGATTAAGGAAATGCCTAAGAGGTGAGGAATTATGCTTATGGCCCACAAAGGGGAGAAGCAACCTCTAACCTAAATCTAGGGAGCCAGGCTGAAGCACAACCTAAATCTAAGGCGAAAATAGGTAATTGGTTTGCCTCCATAAGAGAGGTCAAACCACACGACAGCTTGGACTTACAACGCCTGCTACCAACTAACTCCTCAATTTTAAATACATGTAGGCAAGTCTTTATGCTTATGCAAGATAGCTAGGCTATTTTTATTTAGAAAGAGAATAAGTCCTTAAACTCACTCCCTAAAGAGACTAGATCATGTAAAGGGTATGCTTCAAATGACCTAAATCTAATGCATTTTAAATTTCATTTTATTTCATTTTGGACATCATTTTGACTCAGCTAATAGGATTTTATGACTAATGCATGAAAGTAGATTGGCCAAAATCGAATTTTAGGAGGTGAGTTTCCACCACTCAAAGGTCAAGTCAAGTTCTCGAAAAGATGGAAGCCCTCCAATCAAGAGTGAAATAAGATGCTATTGTGCATGATATTATAAAGAAAAGAACTCATCCAATAAAGGGGTTTCTAATTATTTTATCTTGATTTTTAATCCTAAGCTTTAGGTGAAGTTATGGGTTGTTTAGTTTTAGTTTGAATTTTTATGTTGGGTAAAAGATTTATTTTTCCTAAAGAGCCTAATCCACATCCAGGCCATACATAAAGCAAGGAAGAAACTAGGAAAAGCATGCACCACAATGCACAAGTTAAACAAACATCAATCAATTTATAAAACTAGTGCAAAAAAGAATAAATGGTCGTTTGTCGTCGGGCACCACCACAAACCCGAAAATATCAAATTGGGTAGCCGAGCTCTACCCTTATACAACCCGGATTACAAATGAATTGAATTATAATTAAGCAAAAGGAATTCATTATTATGGGGGTCTTCAAGCTTTATTCTTCTTTCTTCTTTTCTTCTTTCTTTCTTTCTTTTATTTTTCTTTCTTCTTCTTGATCTTCCTTTGATGGTTGAATGGTATGCTAAAGGCTTCACATGGTGCATAAGATGGGATCTTATGACCAATGTTCATCCTAATCCCCATAACAAATCATTCCAAAATCCTAAATATACAAATTTTACATGAAAAAAGGAAATGCATAAATCTAACTAATGCAAAATAAAGGTTAGTAAAATCACACCACACAAATCCCAAGCATGTATATTAGACTTATCACCCCACACATGGGTGACTAAATCCACCGGCCTATGGATTATGCTAAGGGTATAAGCACCGCAAAGAAGCATTTATATTTTTATTTATGATAGCCCTTTAAGCACAATCCCCTACAGAAAAGAATAGTTAGACTAAGCACGTCCTACCATTCATTCTATGAGCATACACCCTAACATCCAGTCTAAAATATTCATCACAAAATAAAATATAACATCAAACCATGCACCAACCTAACCTAAAGCTAGAAGTGGTGACTTAGGCTAATGTGTGTGCTTTGAAGGTTTGTGTGGTATGCTTAGCTTAGGACTTTAGGTTTAAATTTTCTAAGTGTGAAGAACATATTCAACTTAGAGGAGGGTTTCATTTAAGTTGTTTAAGTATTTTGGGTTATTTTTATTTCAAGTTTTAATTTGGTTTAAGTAGATCCTACAATTAATTACTAAGTTATGAAGAGGGAAAGAGAAGAGAACTTCTCTTTCCTTCCCTAATCCTTAAGTAATTTCTAAGGTAAGTTCACATTTTAATTTCATTTAGGTGAATGTTTGATTACATCTTTTAATTAATCCTAAGTTTAGATAACTCTAAACAAACCTATTCAAAAGAAAGGCATTTTAAGATTAAAAAAATGAATCAAAATTCACATAACATACATTACTTTAATTCTTTCCCAACATATATAACATGAATATGGATGGACCCTAAGCATATCTATACATGCAAATGAATAGTTAACACACTTTATGATGCATGCTAAGTAATCCATTTAAGAAAATTTAGAAGTTGATGCATGATTTTCTTAAGTAGAAAAGGTTTTCCTTATCCAAAATTTCACACATACATGAAAGTAAGAAAGGCATAAGTGAGTACATGCCATTGTTAACCAGAGTGTAAGGTACAAGACCTACTTAGGGCTACTTAAAATCTCGCAACCTCGGGGTTGTCCAGACTAATATACCACTTTCCTTAAGTACTAACATGCATATAAAAGAAATGAAATGGAAAAAGAATATGTAAAAGTTGTTTAATGATTTCATTTTTGTTTATGCAATTTGTTCATGCAAGTGTAAGCAATCCTTCTTAAGTGAGAGCATAGAGATGAATAGGTTTGAATTAAGTAAGTGTTGGGTTCTTTTCAAATGAACCCTACATCTTACTAACTCCTATTCGAAACTATGCTAACATAAGAAAGAAAGGAAAACTACACTAAGCATGACTTTATAATTCATCACATGCAAGCTTATAATTAAATTATAAGAATAACACACTTTCAGATTTGATGTTTCATTTATAAATTTTGAAAATACTTTGGATTTAGTAGTGATAATAGCCACTCATATTTTACTTTAGCCAACACATGCACATTTGACATAAAGTAAACAATTTCATTTTAAAATTTTGAAAACATGAAATCATGAATGCATGAATCACATGGCATACAACTTAACATGTTGAAAAAAAGCAATGTAATCAATAAACAAAACAAACTCACTTTACTTAAATCCTAAAGACATTCTTAAATAATAAGAAAATTTAGAACAAATCAAAGTGAATTTCAAAATGATTTTTATTTGTTTGAAGTTTGATTTAATTTTGAAAAGGTGAGATGATTTTACTATTTCTAACCCATTCCACATGTGTTTTGTATTTTGTTTAATTTTAGATAATTAAATCCATTTTAAGCATTGATTAGGTTAAGGTATGAATTAAGTGGCTTAATTAACCCTTACCTACACCACCTTAGAAAATTAACTAAGTAATTATGAGCCAATGAGATGACATAAAACCCACAAGGTAATTTAAATTTGCAATGCACCTAGTAATAAAAGGCCTAATGCAATTTGGCTCACAATTAAAAGTTAATTAAGCTGGGGTTTAGCTTAAGTACTTTTAAAACACCCTTTCACACTTATGAAATTTAATTTCCTTAATTACTTAGGCTATTAACACCTAAGAATCTACCCAAGGATTAATTAAGTTCTAGAAATTTTTTAGAATTTTTGAAAATTATTAAAGGGTAATTAATGAATTAACCCTTAATTAAGAGGGATTAAGGAAAAGAGGGGTTTAGGAATTTTAGGGAAATGCCCCAAAATTATTCCATAAACCTACTCATGGATCTAACCTTAATCAACTTAATCATAGGGAAAACCCATTAATATACCTTAATTACCTTAATTACATGAAAGGTAATTAGGAATGATAGCAATTTTCCAATCAAGGCCTCAATAAATCTCAAGAAAATTAGAGAGGCAGGTCATCCCCTAAAATGAATAAATTTGAGAATTGTGATTAATTAGAATAATTAGCTAATTAACATTCCCAAAGAAACCCAAATTCAGAAAAGAGAAATTCAAAATCATTGAAATAATTTTAAAATATTCTAGATGAATTATCTATCCATAGCATTTTTTTCTTTTTTTTTAATTTTTCTTGAAGAGTTATGATTTTGAAGTTTTGAATTAATTAAGAATTAATTAAAGCATTTAATCCCTAATCTGATAATTCACATGGATGCAGTCAAGCGCTTTACATGCATCACGGAGCCATTAAACATCAAATCAGAGGCGGTGGTGGTGCACGCTTTTATCAAAGAGATGGTTTTACCATTAAATTAAAAATAAATAATCTCCATCCATCTAAAACACATGGATGGATGAGATGGGCAAGTTCTTCGAGGAGGAATGTGAGCCATTCCATGATCCAAGGGAGATCCGAGCTCGATCCTTCATGG
Source organism: Cymbidium sinense (assembly GCA_021442155.1). Lineage (NCBI taxonomy): Eukaryota > Viridiplantae > Streptophyta > Magnoliopsida > Asparagales > Orchidaceae > Cymbidium > Cymbidium sinense. Next base: position 237,707,125 of record CM038215.1, on the reverse strand, counting down.
ATTCAATCAAGACTCAACCCACACCATCTAAAGGACCAAAGAGCCAATCCAATGGCTAAGATTTTGAGATTAAAAAATTCTTCACAAAGACCAACACCCTTAGTAAGTGGTCAAAATTCATAACCTCGCTGAGGTGATCACTCCTTGGAGAAGGTGACAAAGCCTGTTGAAGTTTAGAGCACTTGAGATTGAGGATCATGGACCTCCTTTTGATGCTTTGATCCACCAATCCTCCCTTGCCTTAGAACTCAATTGGATGCTTGTGCAATTGGTCCTTGGATGAGTGTAGAAGAATTGAAAGATCAAGTGTGAGGAATTTGGAATCAAGGTGAGCTCTATTTTGCCATGAAAAAATGAGGAAGAAAGATCCAAATCTCTTGGGGCCTTGGGAAAGCTCTCTGATGGTTGCTAACTTCCTTAGGCGTCAATCGATCAAGAGTGAATGAAGTGAATTAGGGGAGTATATCTCCCCTATGACAATCGAATCGGAAGTTTGCCATTTTGATCCAATTGTCCATGGGAATGAGTTGTTTGATGGTTAGGTGCACATGGTCGTGGCAGAGGAGTGGAAGCCAACTCCCATGTGCATCCAATTGAGCTTGGGGAGTTTGAATTTTCAATTTCATTCCCTATGGGTGGTCTCCATGGGCCAAATGGGTTGACCCAAACCCATTGGGTTGGGTGCACCACCCATCACTAAGTCCCCTTGAGGTTTTTAAAGCCTCAGTGATGAGTGCATGACCAAAATACCCATGTAAAAAATTTGTTCTATGGCCTGGGTATAATGGTCATTTTAATTTTTTAATTTGTATTGTATGGTAGAAAATAGTTTTTAATGATTTGGAATCCATTTGATGGTTTGATTTGGCTCATGTTGACCCATTTAGGTCAAAATGGGTCAACTTGGGTCAAGTTGACCAATAGGTCAAATTGGGTCAAACCAAGTTGGGTCAAGTTCATATGACCATTTGAAATGTTTTGGTGCCTTTGGTTTGGTTCAATTTGGTATATATTGGTTTTGGCTCATATGACTCATTTAGGTCAAATGGGTCAAGTTTATTTGACCCATTTGACCTATTTGGGTAGGTCAAGGTAGGTTTAGGTTAGTCATATGTGGATTGGTATCTTTGTTTCCAATCAATTTAGGTTCATTTTGGCTCAACATGACCCTTTAGTCATGTTGGGTCTAAGGTCAATTGGGCTAGGTTGGGTCTAGTTGGCCAATTGAGGCTTTGGTCAAGTTCCACAAGTGATTTGGAAATGGCTTGATCCATTGGTTTCAATCAATTTGGCTTAGATGAAGTTTTGACACATTTTGACCCTTTAGGTCAAAATGGGTCAACTTGGGTCAAGTGGGCCAATTGGCTAGGTTAGCTCAAAGTTGGCTTGGTCAAGTTCAAACATAGGTCATGAGTGAACTTAGATCAATGGTTTCAATCAATTTGGCCTATGGTGAATTTTGTTGGTTTCATTTTGTTGACTTGGTCAACCCTTAAGTTTGACTTGGTCAATTGTTTGACTTTGATCCAATTTGATTGATTGATCATCCCATAATGATTATTGATCATGATGAGGGGTATATGAGTTTGGTTCAATCGAATTTGGTTAGGATCAAAAGTTGGCTCATAAGGGTATTTTAGGTCACTTTGGGTGAAGTGAGTCTAAGTGGGTCAAATGGCTTGGTCAAAGCTTGATTTGAAGTTGATTGATCTTGTATATGAATTTATGATTGAAATATAAATCCATTTACAAGTGATTTGAAATCAAATGGATTTTGATCCATTTGAAAATTTTATATTCAAAGGAAAAAATAAGGAGTTTTGGATTTGATTTTTTATTTGGGTTTTGATTGGATTAGGTTTGGATTTATATATGAGCTCATGATTGTAGGATTGATTGAATCATGAGAGAAAATCAAGAGTTTGGCTTGATTTGAAATGATTTGGCTAAGTTCAAGATTTTGAAAAGACTTGGAATTTTGAGAGGATTTGAATTTGATTTGAATTTTGATTTGAATTTATATTTCATTTGTATATATATATATATATATTTATATATATATATATATATATATATATATATATATATATATATATATATATATATATATATATTTGTATATATATATATATTTTATATATTTATATATATATGAGAATATAAATTGATCATGAGAAAATTTGGGTTTGAAAGAGTTTAAATGATTTGAAGTTAAATTTTAAAGGAATTTAAAGATTTAATTGAATTTTAATTTGAAATTTAATTTTTGATTGATTTGATTTATATTTCATTTATATATGAGAAGATAAATGAGAATCTAAATTTATTTTGAGAAAATCCCATGAGTTTGAAGTGGTTTGATCAAAGTTTATGTTAAATCCATTAATGAAAAATTAAAAGAATTAAGGGAATTTCAAGCATTTTAAATTTGGAATTTAATTTTTGGCTTTGATTGGATTGATTTATATTTATATTTCATTTGTATATGAAAATATAAATGAGGATATAAATAAGTTTTGAGAAAATCCCATGGATTTGAATAGGTTTGATCAAGATTTGGAGTTGATTTTGGCTAAGTCCTTTAATGGAAAATTAAAGGAATTTAGGAAATTTTCATGAATTGTTTTGGAATTTTGAATTTTATTTGATGGGTTTGAATTTTTATTTCATTTATATATGTGAATATAAATGAGAATATAAATGGATCATGAGAAAATTTCAAAGATTTGAATAGGTTTAGCTCATGATTTTGGCTAAGTCCTTAAGAAAGGGTTAATGACTTAGGAATATTGATGGAATTTGATCATGGCTTTCAATCATGGATTTCAATCAAGGAATTGAATCATGGAATTGATTTGAGTTTGAAAAAAATCAAATGGAATTGGTTTGGAGTTTGACTTAAAAGAAGGAAAGTGGGGAATGGTTTAAGCTAAAAGGGTAGGAGATTTTCCTAACACCTAAGGCATGACCTATTCTATGGCTAACTCTTCTAAGTCTTCTGGTGAGAGTGTCCACCTAATCACTAGATGTGTCTTAAGACTAAGGAACTTAAAGTCTAAGAGAATCCTAAGTCTAAGATGGAGGTGTTGAGAACTCATTCTAAAATGAGGTCAACACTACCCATGTCTAATGGAGTAACAACTGGTGGAATCTAATGTCGTTCCACTTTCTCCTCCATGTCATTTCGTCCCCTTTATTTTATTTTTATTTCTTTTTTACTTTTTTTTCTTTTCTTCTTTCTCTTTCTTTTTCTTTCTTATTTTATTTTGAACTCGTTCGTGAGAATATAATTTGTTGATTTTGAAGGTAGGTCGCATCCTCATATATGCCAACCAGAACTTAAAATGAGATCTCTTTCACACAATAAAGATCCCACCTCCCAAACTTCATACAAAATGGAGGATGGAACCATGTTATTTTCATGTATCCAGGTCCCAAGCAAAGCATTGAAAGATGTATGAGTCATAATAATTTAGCTTTAGTCTTCCAATCATCTATCTTCAAAGGAACACTATGGAGCTATGGCTCTCGCCTTGTTCATTAAATTGCTAAAACAGCTTTCTTTTAGAGTTTGAGATGTCAATCAAGGGCAATGGTTCTAGACTCATAATGTGACCAATGCAGGATCAACCAACACTTGGATAAATATATCCGCCAACATCCAAATGTAAAGAACTATGCTTGATCATTCTTGGAAGTCTTCATCACTAATGTAACTTTAAGATGTCCTTCAAGTGGCATATTCCTCTTAGTAGATCAACTGAAAGCATATCTCGTGATCAAATTCTTGATTAGAGATTCCTCATCTTTAGATAAGACAAAATGTCATATTAACTTAGCATTTTTCTAAGATGAGCTAGATGTTGTAATCAACTTGGCTTGGTCCTCACAAACATATCTATGGGTGGAGCATCCCATGGAGGGCTATCTCACAAACTAATGACTTACTTACCCTTATCCTGGGTGCTACCAAAAGGTGAACTTTGCCTTACAGGTTGACTTCGTGACTTCATGTGGTGGATTGTGGAAAGTTCTACTTGCTCTCATACCTACAACATCTCCTATGGGACCCTATCTGATGACTCCAAGTCAATCTCAATGTGAACCCAATTGATTCAAAAGGAAAGTCCATTCCAATCATAAGAGAAAGGATCAAATTATGGCTATTATTATTTAGACAGAGCTTCAGAATGAGATCATCAGACTATAAAGTAGAAGATATATGAAGCTTTCATTGATTTCTTTTATGGAGGTACATGATAGAAATCAAGTAAAGTGGGGTGAGGGGTTTAGTGCCCTCATATATAATATTTCTACTATAAGAAGAAGAGATGAAGTGGTAGAAGCTTAAATGGAAGGAATGTCAACTATTATGAGCTACTTGGCTATCTCGATGTGGTGAAATTTTTAAGATTTTTAAAGGATAATATACATACTTCCATCTTCACTCATGGTGATAAACAAAGATAGAAATATACATCTAATTTTTTTATGCATTACACCATGTAGATCAGAGACATTCATTGAGGGTGATTAAAAATGAGGAGATAGAAGTCACTACCCTACAATGGAATTAATCACCTCAATAATGACTCCTAAGGACCTTAGGTCTGCATGTGTACCAAAGATTTTTCCCTTACTTTACATGAAATAGTAAAATAGGATTTATTTTAAATTGAGTTTATTAAGTTCTGGGTCAAGCCCCATAGTTATATCCTAAGAAATAAAATCCCTTAGAAATACTCAAAGGTAAATGATCTATTCCAAAGATTTCAAGTAGACCATCAATCCATTAGTTTATTTTGGAAGATCAAATGAGATTGATCAAAGAGAGAGAGTTATTATCAAGCTAAAGAAAGATAAGTAAGAGATGCTCACTTGGGAAACTAAGCATCTCAAACTATCCATGGTTGGGCTTTATTTTTCAAATTGAATTATTCATTTGAGTTGACTTTTTAATAGAAGTTTAGGGCTTATGATTCCACAACACAAGATTATGGAAAGGCTTAAGATGAGGATATATGCTTATGACCCATGAAGGAGAAAACCTCAGAATCTAAATCTAGAGAGCTTTGGTGGTCAATGCCAACCAAATATAAGGTGATAATGGATATTTGGTTTGCCTCCATAAGAGAGGACAAACCACCCGATTGCTTGGACTTATAAATCCTGGTTTCCAACAACTCCTATAATTAAATTCATGTAGGCAAGTCATATGCTTTATGTAAGATAGCTAGGCTATTATTTATTTAGAAAGAGGCTAAGTCCTTAAACTTACTCCCTTAAGAAACTAGATCATGTAAGGATATGCTTCAAATGACCTAAATCTAATGTGAATTATATTACATGTTATTTTCATTTTTGACATTAGGCTTATATTCATATGCCTAATGCATGAGAAGTAAGATTATTGGCCAAAAATTAGAAGAAGGGAGGAGGTGTGTTTCCACCATGGCTCAAAGGTCAAGCCAAGTTTCTCTCAAAGGTGGAAGCCCCTTAATCTAGAGTGAAAATAATATGCATTTGTGCATGATGTTGTAAAGAAATACTCATCCATCTAAGTTGCTAATTATTTTATCTTGATTTTTGCCTAAGCTTTAGATGAGGTTATGAATTATTTATTTTAATTTTGAATTGATTAATTTAGTAGAGAATTTATTTTTCCCTAAGAGCCTAATCCACATCCAGACCATACATCAAGCAAAGAAGAAACTAGGAAAAGGATGTCATCTTAATGCACAAGCTAAACAAATCATCAAACAATTTATAAAGCTAACACAAAAAAATAAGAGGCCATTTTTTGGTGTACCACCACACAAACACAAAATAAATTTAATGAAGCTCTACTTATATAAACCATTCAAAATGAATTAAGTATAATTATAAGAATTCATTATTATGTGGGTCTTCAAGCTTCATTTCTTCATTCTTATTTTCTTCTTTATTTTTCTTTCTTTCATTCTTCTTTGATTCCTTCTTTTGGATGGTTGAAGGTAGATGCAACAAGGCTTCACATCGTGCTTAAGATAGGATCTTATGACAAATGCTCATCCTAATCCCCATAACAATTATTCCAAATCAATTGCACAAATTTACATGAAAAGGGAAATCTAACTAACACTTGCAAAACAAAGGTTAAATAAAAAATAAACCACACAATCATGTATATATCTTATTAGTTTCAAAATCATATTGAGAATGAGCTTATATCACCTATCTGATTTATCAAACCAAAGGGAGTTCATGATGGAGAACTATCCACCAAAGGAGTACCTTTAATTTGCAATGATCAACAAGGGAAGAAAGTCGATGGTAACAAATCAACTGACCTGGGTTGCATTAGTTCATAAGTAAAAAGAATGCCATGTCTACATCTTCCAAAGAAAAATGACTACTAACTTGCTTGTTTAAAAATAGATTGAACTTTAAGACTACCTGAGTACCACTGGGATTTATTTCAATTCGTGTAGTCAAGCAATTCCTATGAGTTCTCACGAATGCCTAAAGATGGATGCTCGCAGGAAAACCCTTGGGGTTTGAATTCTTAATCCATATGAATTAATTAATTTATTTTGTTTTGTTTATTTATGGACTCTGCAAGGATCAAAAAGGAGCTCATATCACCTACTATCTCATTTAATTAATCATGAGAATGCACATCCTGAATAAATTCTCCAACCAATGGCTACTGGAAAAGGGGATTGTTAATCTAAGAGTAACTGAAAGTAGTGCTAAATGTCACTGATCCAAATGAGTGCCCACAGGGAGAATGGCTTAATCCAAAACTCGAGAAGATGACATGGTGTCATATATCAGATATTAAGCCCAACTCAAGAGAAAAGACTCACCGCCAAGATGTATCCATGAGAGTCATTGAAGATAGCAACATCAACCAACCTAAGGTGCTGATTTGTATCAATTAGTTTAGGAAAAAGCTCGGGACTCACATCCTTATAGTAGAAGATGGGATAGTTTATCTTACCGAAGTATCCGACTAGGGTGACTCTGAAAGTGAATGCCATAGACTTATATCAACTCAAATATATTCAAGATGAAAGGAGCCTGGGGACTTATCCTAAATTTTCAAATATAATGACCTAGTTATCATGATGATTAGTTCAAGAAAAATTGGACTACATCTTCTTAAACAAAATTAACAAAGGTAGCTTATCTACAAGCATGAAGTCTACCATACCAACAAGTTGGTTTGAATGAAGTTAGGAAGAAAGCGTGGCTCACATCCTCCAAACAAATGACCACTGAGATGACATACTAGCAAAATCGCATGTAGACTTAATTTAGAGCACCAATGAGGAGTGTCATTTTTGCTCCCACATCAAAATAACTCAAGACAAAAGATTTGTATTTATTTTTTGTGCATGTTTAAATGAGAATGGATTCCTAGTTCTCTTACACCTACCTAAATGCTTGAGATGACAAACCAAGATGGCAACCGTGATTTATGAGGAAGGATGTCAATTTCTCTTACACCTATCTTAGTTATGCTAATTGAAATAGGATGCCTCTTAGGTTCTCTCACACCTATTCTAATAGCACCAGGAGATTGTGTTTGTGCTATGAAAGAGGGATATGATGCCACTGGGGGACTCTTACACCTACCTTAAACATGTCATGGAGGATTTGCAAGATAAGCAAATAACACTTCGAAAGAAGAGAAGATTTTGATGAAATGAATTAGATTTTATTGATTGATAGAATTATTTTCAAACATGATTTGAAGATTTCTTCAAAGAGCCCATTAATTATAGCATTGGGTGTTTCTTTACAATCAATGATGATAAGATCCTCCTTTGGCCTTCCCAAGTGGTTCAAACTTGCCTCCCATCTTTGCCAATAATTGGTCTCTTTAGACTAACACAAGTTGTTTACTAAAAACCTAGCAAATTTGTGGGCTTGAATCATTGGCCTTTGTAACCTCGAGGTTGCATGCTGAGTATCCAAACCTTCAAGCTCTAACCATAATTTTGCATTCTCAGAGGATCTTGCTACCCAATGCTATCCTTAGTGATGAGAGTTGAACTTCTAAAGATATAATAACTTTGGACCCATACACTAAGAAAAATAGGGTAGATTGAGTTGGAGTATAGTATGTGGTGCTACTACAAGGCTTCAAACCAACCGCTTCATTCCATGCCATTATGCAAGAGTTCTTTAGTATTTGGATGAGAGTTTTGTTGAATGCTTTCTGATTTTGGGTAGTAGATGGTGGAGTATTTCCAATCTATACTCTTTTAAAGCTATTGATCTTGGTGCTTTTGAATGTAGTACCATTATCAATATAATTCATCGAACCCAACTATATATGATGGTCAAAAATTAAGCACATGGGTGTGACCTCTTTGAGTGGGATTGCCTCCACCCACTTGGAAAAGTATCATGCTAAGATAAACCGATTCTAAGAAGGAGGATCGATCATAATGTCAACAACACTGAATCATGAGCCAATGTAGGTGTAGAATGTTGTGGTTGTGGAAGACCATACTGATAATGATTATATCTCTAGCTACATCCATGTAGTCTATAATCATCAAGGCTAGTATCCTAGTCTCTTGATCTTCTTCATCTTTGATTGATGACATGAATAATGTACCTCAATTATAATGCCACACATCGTGTTTGTCTAAACAATCTAACCACATGTCAAAGGACCATGGTGCCATCAGAGAGCATAGAGAGAGCTCGCTTCACATGGGCTTGTGACTTTCAAGGTAGTCCAATGTTAAAATCTTATGAATTGCCTCTAATCCAGCCTTCTTTGTCCATTTTGGCATAAACCTTTGAAGAGAGTCTCTCATGAGTTCAACATCAAGAGATAGATTTGTCTATTTTGGATCCTTATTAAATGGACTCATCTTCTATATGCCAATTAACAAGTTTGGCCAAAGCATCTACTTTTTGTAACCTTATGATAGTGACTTCGAAATCAACAATCATGGTATACTCATGGTAATGACAAGCATGGGTTTGAGAACCTTGTAGATCTAACAATATTGATGACCAAGAGAATCCCAAAGATGTTGATGCTTTGACACACACTATGATAGCTAACTGAGAATCAAAAACATCATACTTCTTGCAATGGGGTTGAAAAGATAGTATGAGAATGTCATCACATCATAGTTTGAGTTAGAAGAACTATTCTACCCCTACTTTTCCTTAAGAGTAGAGTGGTGTTTTATGAAAAAAAAAGCTCCATTAAAATATCTCTCATTATGATTGTCAACCTCCTAAGTTTATGATTTGTTCATGGGAGATCATCACTAAAAGGGAGTGAAGTTGGTGTGTTCTAAGAAATTGCTCTTATATCCTTTTAATAGATACATATGATATCAACTATGAGAGAATCATGGACCATGACAAATGTCGATAAAATTGGCTGTCATGAGATATGCAATGGATTGGTTCGAGATTGTTCACCTTATGAGAAAGCATGTAGTGATGTAGCTTTTAGAGGCAAAGATCAAAGCTAGGCAATGTTTCTCAATAGGTGGATAATTTGTTTCAAAAGAATAAGATGACAAAGGTGACCTTCCCTTCATCATTGGTAGAACAAAGAGAAAGTCATCCAATGCAAAGTGTAAAGGTTGAAACCGAAATTTGAAAATGACTTCACCAAATATTGCTTGATATATTCAAAGGCATGCTAACACTTATCATCCACTTTGAACTTGGCATTTTTTTGACAAGTGCCGAATGTTGCATTCCCTCGATAGTTAAATAAAGTGTCTAGATATGAATCCTTGAAGGATTGAGTTGAGTTAAACTTTAAGAGGTGGCATTTCTAAGATAGCTTTAATCTTTTCTATATCTATTTCTATTTGTCGAAATAAAACCAAGGAATTTTCTTGAAGCTTCAATGCACACTTGTGGGATTCATTTGAGGTTATTTTGTCTTAACCATTCAAAATACTCTCCAAAGAGATGGTCTTTCCTTTGTTTAACTACTAGATCATCAACATAGCATCAACTTGATGATGGATGAGTTCATTGAAGATGAAATATTTGATATCATATTTTAAGGCCAAGTGACATTGTAAGATTTTATCATTTGAAAAGATTTATTTCATCTTGTGAGACATCTTGATTTAGTTGTTTTAGACCCATCTATGAAAGAGAAGATCATGAGATGAGGTGATGACCATTAGTTCTAGTAAGAAGAGAAAACTCATCCTAGACATGCCTTATTTAAATTTTAAATCAATGCATATGTAAATTGACATTCTTCTTCTTAATGGGATGACATCAACTGTGTAGATATTTTCTTGATGAAACCAAAGATCAATCAGTTTGACTTTAAAATGACCTATTATTTGATTTTAATGCTGCCTAGAGCTTGCTTAATCATTGGGATCTAGAAATACTACGTGAGATAATCTAATCTTTCATAACTGAAAGAATCTTTAAACTAAGTCAATAGCCTAATGAAATAATCTTTATTTAGAATGAATGAAGGTAAATGAAGATTTTCTTATTGAGGTTGATTTCTTAAGCTTGTCTATTGTTGAATGAATCTCCTTCAAATTTTGAGGTGCATCTTGATTTGGAGATAACTGATCATATTTCTAAATACACATTCTCATAAGAGCTTGTTGTTAAAAGAACCTATAAGACTCTAAATGATAAATGTAAGTAAAATCATGAATGATGAATTTTGTAAATCCTAGCTTGATTGTGCTTCATGTATTGTTCCATAAATTTTCAAAATACTCATTTACCATGTATGAGGAACTAAACCTTTGTATAAGATTATGAACACAAGGTGAGTAAATGTATCCTCCTTAAATTTTACATCAACTAAGACGAGATGATGATCCCAAAAATAATCTCATTTCATATCACTAGAAGACTTGGGCTTAAACTACTAAACCTTCAACCTTTGAGATGAAAGTGAGGTTAGAGCTAAGGTTTAGATGGAGAGCTAATTATGTATGGAGAAAATTTTATAGGAGTCTTTTCAAACTGTGGAGAGAAAAAAAGGACTTATAAAATTCATCTTGGATGCCACAGATTCACGTAGATACTTATTTAGTGATTGAGGCCATCAAGGAAATAGTGTACTATCTCGAGATAAGTCACTACCCTTTAATGGACTTAATCACCTCAATAAGGACTCGACGATGGTGATATGTACTAGATTCTTCCCTACTTTACATGGAAAAGTAAAGTGGGTTTATTTTAAATTATATTTGTTAAGTTCCCTAGCAAGCCCCCATAGTTAATTACATAAGGAATGGGATTCTTTAGGAAAACTCGATTAAGGTAAATGATCATTGTCTTTGAAGATTTCAATAGAAGGACTATCAATCGATTGGTTTATTTTTGAAGATCAAATGGGATTGATCAAGAGGGAGTTATTATCGAAGCCAAAATAAAAGATAAGTAGGAGATGCCTACGATGCTAGGAAACCTAGAGCATCTCAAACTATCCTAGTTAGCTTTACATTTTGAAATTGATTTAGTTTGTTTGAGTTACATTTTCATTAGAAATTTAGACTTATGATTTCTTAACACAAGATTAAGAAATGCCTAAGAGGTGAGGAATTATGCTTATGGCCCACAAAGGGGAGAAGTAACCTAACCTAAATCTAGGAGAGGGGAAAAGCACAACCTAAATCTAAGGCAAAATGGGTAATTGGTTTGCCTCCACAAGAGAGGACAAACCACCGACATTGGACTTACAACCGCCCTGGGTGGCCAACTAACTCCTAGGATTTTAAATACATGTAAGGAAGTCTTATGCTTATGCAAGATAACTAGGCTATTATTTATTTAGAAAGAGACTAAGTCCTTAAACTCACTCCCTAAAGAGACTAGATCATGTAAAGGGCATGCTTCAAATGACCTAAATCTAATGCAATTCAAATTTCATTTTATTTTCATTTTGGACAATTATTTTGAGCTAATAGGATTCATATGACTAATGCATGAAATAGATTATTGGCCAAAATCGAGAAGGGAGGAGGTGAGTTTCCACCATGGCTCTCAAAGGTCAAGCCAAGTTTCTATAAAAGGTGGAAGCCTCCAATCAAGAGTGAAATAAGATGTTGTGCATGATATTACAAAAGAAATGCTCATCTAGCTAAGGGGTTGCTAATTCTTTTATCTTGATTTTAAACCTAAGCTTTAGGTGAGGTTATGAGTTGTTTAATTTTTTATTTGAGTTGTTAAGTTGGGTAAAAGATTTATTTTTCCCTAAAGAGCCTAATCCATATCCAGGCCATACATAAAGCAAGGAAGAAACTAGAAAATCATGCCACTTAATGCAAAAGCTAACAAATCATCAACCAATTTATAAAACTAATTGCAAAAGAATAAAAGGTCATGTGGTCGCACCACCGACAAACTCAAAATATCAAATGTGGTAGAGCCCTTATACAACCCGATTACAAATGAATTAAATTACAATTAAGCAAGGAATTCATTGGGGGTCTTCAAGCTTTATTCTTCTTTTCTTCTTTTCTCTTCTTTGGTTCCTTCTTTTGGATGGTTGGAAGGTAGATGCTCCAAGGCTTCACATGGTATATAAGATAAGATCTTATGACCAATGCTCATCCTAATCCCCATAACAATCATTCCAAAATCCTAATTGCACAAATTTACATGAAAAGTGGAAATCTAACTAACACTTGCAAAATAAAGGTTAGCTAAAACAAACCACACAAATCCCAACCATGTATATTGGACTTATCACCCACACATGGGTGACTAAGTCCACTCCTGGATTATGCTTAGGGGTATAAAGCACCTCAAGTAAGCAAAGCATTTATATTTTTATTTATGATAGCCTTAAGCACAAATCCTCAGAAAAGAATAGAGACTAAGAATGTCCTACCATTCATTCTATGAGCATACACCCTAACATCCAGTCTAAAATATATATGACAAAATAACAAACATAAATCATGCAAACCCCAACCTAAGGCTAAGTGGTGACTTAAATAATGTGTGTGCTTTGAAGGTTTGTGTGGTATGCTTAGCTATGACTTTAAGTTTAAATTTTCTAAGTGTGAAGAACATGTTCAACTTAGAGGAGGGTTCCATTTAAGTTGTTTAATTATTTGGGTTGATTTTATTTCATGTTTTAATTTGATTTAAGTGATCCTACAATTAATTACTAAGTTAAAGAGAGGGAAAGAGAAGAGAACTTCTCTTCCTTCCCTAACCTAAGTAATTTCTAAAGTAGATTCACATTTTAGTTTCATTTAGTGAATATTTTGATTATTTTAATTTAATCCTAAGTTTAGATAAACTCTAAAACAAACCTATTCAAAAGAAAGGCATTTTAAGATTAAATAAAATGAACCAAAATTCATAACACACATTACTTCATTTCTTTCCCAACATATATAACATGCATATGGATGGACCCTAAGTATATATATATATATATATATATATATATATATATATATATATATATATATACATACATATATGATGACATTTATGATGCATGCTAAGTAATCCATTTAAGAATTTAGAAGTTGAATATGCATGATTTTCTTAAGTAGAAAGGTTTCCTTATCCAAATTTTCACATACACATGAAGGTAAAAAAGGCATAAGTGAGTAAAATGTCATTATTAACCAGTGGTGTAAGGTACAAGACCTACTTAAGGCTATTTAAAGCCTCACAATCTCGGGATTGTCCAGACTAATATACTACTTTCTTCAAATACAAACATATTTATAAAAGAAATGAAATAAAAAAGGAGAATGCAAAAGTTATTTAATGGATTCATTTTATTTTATGCAATTTATGTATAGTATAACCCTTTCTTAAGTGATAGTATAGGGATGAATAGGATATAATTAAGTAAGGTTCTTTTCAAATGAACCTTACATCTTACCAACTCCTATTCAAAACTATACCAACATAAGAAAGAAAGGAAACCTAAGCATACCTTTATAATCTCACATGCAAACTTATAATTAAAATATAAGTAGCATAATTTTAGATTTGGTATTTGATTTATATGTTTTAAAATAATTTGATTTAGTAGTGATAATAGCCATTCATATTTCTACTTTAGCCAACACATGCAAATTTGACATAAAGTAAACAATTTCATTTTAAAATTTAAATTTCAAAATTATGAATGCATGATAACACATGACATACAACTTAACATGTTGGGAAAGATTTAAAGTAATGAAAACATGTAAACAAATTCACTTCACTTAAATCCTAAAGACATTCTTATGGAATAAGAAAGTTTAGAATAAATCAAAGTGAATTCAAAGTGAGTTTTGTTTAGTTTGAAGTTTGATTTAATTTTGATAAGGTGAGATGAGTTTGCTATTCCTAACCCATTCCCACATGTGTTTGATATTTTTGTTTAATTTTTAGATAATTAGATCCAGTTTATGCATTGATTAGGTTAAGGTATGAATTGTGTAACTTAATTAACCCTTACCTACACTACCTTAGAAGAATTAACCAAATAATTATGAGCCAATGAGATGATATAAAACCCACAAGAAATTTAAATTTGCAATGCACCTAATAAGAAAGAGGCCTAATGCAATTTGGCTCACAATTAAGTTAAGCTAAGGGGTTTAGCTTAAGTAATTTAAAAACACTTTCACACATGTGAATTGGGTTTTGATTTCTTAATTGAACTTTTAAACACCTAAGCATCTACCCAAAGTAGATTAATTAAGTTCGAACTTTTAGAATTTTAGAAAATCATTAAGGGGATAAATAATGAATTAACCCTTAATTAAGAGGAGATTAAGGAGAGAAGAGGGGGTTTAGGTAATAACTTAGAGGAAATGCCCCAAGAAAATATTCTATAAACCTCCTAGTTATAGGATCTAACCTTAATCAACCCTGATCATAAGTTAAAATCACTAATCATACCCTAATTGTGCTTAATTACATAAGGAGGGTAATTAAGGAAATCATATGCAATTCTTCTAATCAAGCCTTCAACAAATCTTAAGAAAATTAAGGGAGGTAGAAGTCATCCCTTAAATCATACCCAAGAAATTTGGGAATAATCAGAGACTTAATTAAAAATTAATTAGCAAAATAAACTTTCCATTAAAACCCAAATTCAGAGAAAAGCATAATTCAAAAATCATTAAAATTAATTTTAAAATGTTCTAGGTTTAATTATCTTTTCATAGAATTTATTTCACATTTTTGTCAATTTTTTAGATGGAGTTATGAATTTTAGAAGATCTCTAGGTTAATTAGGAATTAATTAAGTATTTTAAATAACCCTAACTAATCTGCTCATGGCGTGGTGGCCAACTCTTTACATGCGTCGCGGCATGAGGGATTACTTAAACATCACATCAAACGGTACACATGCTTAATCCTTGTCCATCAAAGATCAAGGCCGGATCTCCGATTTTAAAATGGATAAAGGAAATCTAAACATGTGAATATCTCACCGTCCATCTAAAATGTGGATGGATGGAGATCTCCAAGTTCTTCCCTTGATCAACAGAGACCGCCCATGATCATGGGAAGATCCACACTGATCTAGCAATCAAATCAAACTCAACCCACACCATCTAAACAAGAGAGCAACAAATCCAACGATAAAATTGATGAGGTGAAAATTTCTTTCACAAAGCTCCACACCACATTGAGTTTAATGGTCAAAAATCTCATACCTCAGGAGGTGATCACCGAAGCCATCTTGGAGAAGCTTCTGGAGAAAGTGTTGAGAGTATGAGCACTTGAGGTTGAGTGGATCCTCCTATGGGTCACCTCCTCCTTAGCTTGAGCTCGGATTTGATCCAATTAGGTTCCCCCTTGCCTTTAGAACTTGGGAAAGAAATTTGGAGAGCTTGACTTGGTCACCAAAGTGTGCTTGCAAAAGGAATTGCAGTGGATTGTAGTGTGGAAGAAGTTGGAGAATGGATTGAGCTCCCCTATTTTCACTATTTAAAAATCAAGAAATGGGGAATGGCAAGAGCTCTAGGATGCTTGCTATCACGCTTGGCTCTAGTCTCATTAGCCAATCAGAATGATCAATTGTTTGTTTAGGGGAGTATATCTCCCTTGAAGGATCAATGGCCACAATGCACATGCCATTTTGATCCAATTGAAATGGGTCTTGAGCTAGGAGTGTGCACATGGTCGATTTGAGCCAAGGAGTGGATTGCCAACCTCTCATGTGCTTCAATTTGAGTTTGAGAGGGAGTTTAAAATTTACATTTTGATCGATGGTTTGGTGGTCAAACCATCGGGTTGGGTGCACCACTCCCCTAGGTCCCTTGAGCTTTAGGAAAGCCTCAAGTGAATGTGAAGAGGGTATGACCAAATTACCATGGATTAGCCAAAATTTGTTCTATGGCCTAGGGTAGATGGTCATTTTGCTATTTTCACTTTGGATATGTTGGTATGTGGAGAAACTAGTTTGGCCAAGTTTCATGATTTGGAATTCATTTGATTTTGCTCATGTTGACCCATTTAGGTCAAAATGGGTCAACTTGGGTCAAGTTGACCAATTGGTCAAATTGGGTCAAACCAAGGGTTGGGTCAAGTTCATATGACCATTTGAAATGTTTTGGTGGCTTTGGTTTGATTCAATTTGGTATTATTTTGAATTTGGCTCATATGACTTCATTTAGGTCAAATGGGTCAAGTTGACCTATTTGACCCATTTGACCTATTTGAGGTCAAGGGTAGGTTTAGGTTTAGTTATATGGAGTGGATTGATATCTTTTTCCAATCAATTTTAAGTTAATTTTGGCTCAACATGACCCCTTTAAGTCATGGTCTAAGGTCAATTGGGCTAGGTTTAATTGGCCAATTGAGGCTTTGGTCAAGTTCACAAGTGATTTGGAATGGACTTGACATTGGTTTCAATCAATTTGGCTTAGATCAAGTTTTGACACATTTTGACCTTTTAGGTCAAAATCAACTTGGGTCAAGTCAATTTAGGCGTTAGGCTCAAATGTTGGCTTGGTCAAGTTCAAACATATATCATGAGTGAACTTAGATCAATGGTTTCAATCAATTTGGCCTGGTGGAATTTGGCTTAGTTTAGTTGGCTTGGTCAACCCTTAGGTTTGACTTGGTTTGACCCAATTTGATTGATTGGTCATCCCATGATGATTGTTGATCATGATGAGAGGATATATGAGTTTGGTTCAATCCAATTTGGTTAGGATCAAAATTTGGCTCATAAGGGTATTTTAGGTCACTTTGGGTCAAGTGAGCCTAAGTGGGTCAAATGGCTTGGTCAAAGCTTGATTTGAAGTTGGTTGATTGGACTTATGATTGAAATATAAATCCATTTACAAGTGGTTTGAAGTCAAATAGGTTTTGGTTCATTTGACAATTTCATATTCAAAGGAAGAACATGAAAGGTTTTGGGTTTGATTTTGAACGGGTTTTGATTGATTGAAGTTTGTATTTATATATGGACTCATGATTGTAGGTTTGATTGAATCATGAGAGAAAATCAAGAGTTTGGCTTGATTTGAAATTGATTTGGCTAAGTTCAAGATTTTGACTTGAAAAGCTTAGATTGGATTTTGAGTTGATTTGAGTTTGATTTTTGGAATTGGTTTGATTGTTTGAATTTATATTTCATTTATATATGTGAATATAAATGAGGATATAAATTGATCATGAGAAAATTTCGAAGATTTGAAGGGGTATAATCATGATTTAGGCTAAGTCCATTAAAAAGGATTTAAGGGACTTAGGAAAATTTTGGAGTTTAGAGTTTGAATTTTTGAATTTGGTTTGATTGATTTATATTTATATTTCATTTATATATGTGAATATAAATGAGAATATAAATAACATGAGAAAATCCCATGACTTTGAGATGGTTTGATCAAGATTTAGCTATTAATGAATTAATGACTTAAGGGAAATTTTCAATTGGGAATTTAATTCATCCATTTAATTTGATTGATTTATGTTTATATTTCATTTATATATGTGAATATAAATGAGAATATAAATGAGTTTTGAGAAAGTCTCATGAGTTTGAATTTATTTGATCAAGGTTTAGGCTAAGTCCATTAATGAAAAATTAAGGGACTTAAGAAAATTTCATGAATTGATTTGGGATTTGAGTTTAGTTTGATTGATTTGAATTTATATTTCATTTATATATATGAATATAAAT
Source organism: Cymbidium sinense (assembly GCA_021442155.1). NCBI lineage: Eukaryota > Viridiplantae > Streptophyta > Magnoliopsida > Asparagales > Orchidaceae > Cymbidium > Cymbidium sinense. The sequence goes on along the minus strand of CM038215.1, from coordinate 237,689,001 downwards.
GAGAATACAAATGAATTATGAGAAATTCTCAAAGATTTGAATAGGTTTTTTATCATGATTTTGGTTAAGTCCTTAAGGGAAGATTAAGGACTTAGGAAAAATTTGGACTCAGGAATTTTTGTTGGATTTTGGTCATGGGTTTCAATCATGGATTTCAATCATATGGAGTTGATTTGGATTTGGAGAAAATCAAATAGAATTGATTTGGAGTTTGACTTGAAAGAAGGAAAGTAAGGAATGGTTTGAGTTAAGGGTAGGAAATTTTCCTAACACCCTTAAGGCATGACCTATTCCTATGGCTAACTCTTCTAAGTCTGGGCTAGAGGGAGTGTCCACCTAATCACTAGATGTGTCTTAATACTAAGGAACTCTTAAAGTCTAAGAGAAGTCCTAAGTCTAAGATGGAGGGGTTGAGAGCTCATTCTAAAAATGAGATCAACAGCTACTTAATAGTCTCACATAAACCTGATTCAAATACTTTGTTTTTGAGGCTAGTTCTTCATCTGTGGATCCAAAGTCACCTCAATGAAACCCAGAGAGGGTCATGCATAATCACATTAGACTCATCCTCTGAACTGGATTCCAAATCTATGTGAATAGTAGGGGTACTCCTATGAACTAGAACATGACCTATGTTGGTTGATGGCCAACCAGGAGGTCTTCCACCTCTGGAAATGCCTTTATTTCTATCTCTGCCTCTGCCTGCTTGAGGTTGAGTCATCCTACCCACATGTCCATATGATGAAATGAACCAGGTGGTGTGATATGTGGTCTATTTCTTCTTCACCCCTTTCTTGTTCACTTAATTTTATTTTTTTTCTTTTTCTTTTGCCTTTTCCTTTTCTTCATTTTATTTTTTTCTTTAAATTTGAGTTTTGTCTAAGTTCACAGAAAGGGTGTTTTGAGGAAGATAGTAGGTCATCCTCATAAATCTCAACCTCTAACGAAAAAATTTTCATCTCCATTGACACGATTCAATCCCATCCTTTCTAAACTTGCACCAATGGAGGGAGGATGGAATTATCTTGATGTATCCAAGGCCTATCAAGCAAAGCAGTGAACGAAGTATTCGAATCAATGATGTAAAACTTGGTTTTAGTCTTCTAGTCACCTATCTCCAAAGGTAACACTATGGAACCTAAATCCCACTCATCTTGTTTATTGAATCTTCTCAACATCATTCGATCTCCTCAGAGTGTGGAGATATCGATCCTCAAATAGGTAAGGGTCTTTATACTTATAATATTCATCGATGCACCTGGATCAATGAGAACTTTGGCAAGTCTGAATCTGCCCATGTCAATTGTGATGTAGAGGGGACGGTTGTGCTCTAAGTCCCCCAGAAGAAGGTCTTCATCTATGAAAGTGATCCCCTAGGCTTCTTTTGTGTAATGTGCATCCTCACCTATAGCAGTCTGCTGAGCTAAGCATATCTCAAGATCAAGGAGAGCCTTGATTAATGATTTTATCATCTCTTTAGATAAGACAAGGGCATAGTATATGCTTAGCTTAGATAGCAACTTTCTTAGATGAGAGAGGACATTGTAGTCCACTTTGGGTTGATCCTCCATAAGCATATCCAAAGGTGGAGCATCCTATGGAGGGGCTTCTTGATCCTCTATACTAATGACTTATTTTCCCCATCTTGAGGTGTTGCCTAGGAGGTAGAACCTTGCCACTACGAGGTTGACTTGGTGATCTCTTGGGGATAATGAAGGTTCTACCACATCGCCTCACATGCCTTCTCCTATGGGACCAATTGAATGATTCCAAGTCTATCTCAAGAGGTGAACTCAGCATTAAGAGTAGAAAGTCCAACTATGAATCGAAAGAGGAAGATCAAATTGTTATAGTTATTTTGACTTGAAGAGTTATCATTAAGAATAAGTGACAAACCCATTAAGTGACAGATGAAATTCAAGCTAGCTTTATTCTTCAATTTTTGGATTTTATAGGAGGTACAAAGTAGAAATCAAGTAAAGTAACTGGGGTAAGGGATTTGATGCCCTTATCCACCGATATAATAGTTCTACTAATAGAAGAAGAAGAACTAGCTGAAGTAGAGGAAGTCACTGATGTGGTAGCTGCAATGGTAGACTGGAGGCTGGACTCGGCCAGTGGTTTCACTATTGGGCTATCCCAGGATGACACATGCTACTATTGATCTCCCCTTTCCCCAAATTGGTAATGACAACTTGCATACCTTCCTTGATGTTGGAGGTTTGAGCTGACTTAGGAACCTGCAAGGAAAGTTTCTTTATCTTCTAAATGATCTTTTTAGAGGTTTTAGATAAAGAGAAATCCCAACCTTCTTTGGTTTTGGAAGGATCACAAGTATCCCCAAGGATTACCCTAATGGAACTGGATGGTTGTTCCACAAGGTATTCCTTCGGGATAACTATAGCATCGATCTTGAAGATATGTTCAAGCTAGTCCTTAAATGTGAAGCAATCCTCCAAAACATGACCTAGCATATGGTGGTAGGGGCAAAAGTTAGGATCATGGTTTTGCCCACTTCCTCCGGTCTCTTAAGCTCAGGTAGATGAAAATCAGACTTCTTTAAGAGATTCTTAAAGATCTTCATGATTACCTACCTCTTAAATGAATATGGTTTGTTAAGTTTATCCAAAAGAGTAGGGACCGCTACCGGTGGTATGTGTGCTATATTTTGAGGAGGTGCTGAGAGGTGGAGGCTACCGGAGGCTAGGTCGCCTTAGTGGTGGTAGAGGAGGTGGAAGCAAAGGATACTGAGGTCATCTCTGACTGATCTCGGGTTGCTTCCCTATCCGCTATCATTGCCCCTCTTCTCTCATAGACCTTCAGATTTTGCTTTGGGCAACTGGTCTTGAAAAGACAACTATTTGGCCTCTCCTTGTAGACTAGCCACCTTGTTGATTAACTTCAAATGTTTTGATAGTGAAGCCCTTAAGCATGAAGGCTCCCATGGATATTCTTTAGAAGAATCTCAATGGCATGTCATGATATGGCTGCATTTCATACTCAAGTTACCCCATCTGAGAATATAGTCAACAAGGGACTCACTTGGGTGTTGTTGTGCTATAAGATCGCAACAGAACCCTTTGTCGAGCTCCAAAGAAACCTCTTGATAAAGAGTTGCTCCAACTCAGAAATGTTTTTACTAAACTTGGAAGTTCAACATACCAATCAAAAGCTATCCTAGGCTACGACGAAGAGAATAGAAAGCTGCCGCTAATGATTGCAATAATTGGCCCGCATATGCGCCTCGTTTCCACTGCCATCAAAAATCTTAAAGGAAGGTGGCATGAAACCCTTGGAATATTAGATTGCATTAAATTCCTCTGAGTAGGGTCTACCCTTTGGAACTGATGATCCTCCCCAGGCTTGAGCCAACATTTCCTTCAACTATTGCTCAACCTTATATCTGATGTCTTTTCCTGCATGGAGGTACTTTCGACTACCTTCTATACGTTAGTGCTACCTTGCTCACGGGAGGTAAGGTCTTGGGTCCAAGACATGCACTAACTCTGACTAATCTCAATATGTAGGGATGAACTCGCTGGGCTTATTTGAAGTATGAGACATCGCTAACAAGTCCTCAAGATGCATCCATCCTATATTTGTTTGTTCTTTCTACTTTAACTATATCAAAGGTGTTGATTTGGCATGTCTTCCTACTCAACCTCATCACCTTCCATAGCCTACTCTGGAGGGATCCCTTGTATCTACCATGCAAACCAGAAGTCTCCCAACAAATCATCTTGGGATCAATGATCTTCTCCTCATCGATCATCATATCCCAATCTTTTATTTTTCATGAAGATAATGTGCTACTATGTCCTCAAGAGAACGATCAATCAATGGGCATAAAATTTTTGGTGTGATCACTCATGAATGAGAGGCAGGACCTCCCCGCCGCTAGAGAATCAATCTTGTGAGAACTATACTTACTTGAAGAAATGCACTCTTGGCTATCACCGACTCTAAAATGGGTGACACTTCTAGGAGGCTCTACTACCATGGGTGCAACTGGGCTATCATCATCTCTTCCCTCAAGCCGCCACCATCTGTGTCTTGAACCGGTGGTGTTGGTGAAGGATGACCACTATGCTTGGGATCGCCATTCCCTCCGCACCATACTAGGTAGGTCAAGGGAGAGCTCTCGCCACGAGGTGGTGTAGATGGAATGAGATCCTTGGCCATAGCCGATCACCAACGAGTTTTCTCTCGGATGTGGCCTTCATGAACTCAGATGTCGCAACATGAATGAATGATGAAGGACGGGGGGTAGAATGGTGTGGTGGAGACACCATCGACTCTCTCGGGATAGGGACCCTCTTTCTATGATGGGTTATTCCTGTAAGAAAAATACTATCTGTGTGATCAACACAGGTAGCACGCCAATCAGGGAAATCAATAAGTGTGAAGGCGACCAGAACAAACCTCCACCTCTCTCTAGTGATCTAAAAGTGCGGCCTCTCGGCCCTCCTACCATAGATGTTTTCCCATGTTGCGGGGGATAATAGAGCTAAAATTGAATTGAGCTACGACTCAGAACGTCTGTAAGCTTTGCCAACCTGGCATAGAATTGATTGGAGGCTAGGATATGACCTCCTCCTCTGGCTAACTGGGGGCTGGTACTGAACCGCTGGTGGAGGTAAAGTATGGATCCTCCTAGCATCCTCTCTATCAGACCCAAAGAGAGGATGAAATGGGTTCTCTATAACCAACAGGGAAATCAGAGTGGGCACCTTCTTCATAATTGACCGTGTAGCGGCCTCCATCTCCCTAGCAATACATGTATAATACCACTTAATCATGCAGTTTTTATTCCTCTTGAGTCTGTAGGTGAGTGGAGTAAGAACTAGACCCAACCTCAAAGGGAGGCAATCTGGATCGAGGAGCCTTACCCTTAGGTGCAATGAGGTGCTAGCCTAATTGGGGTAGACGAAACATGGGGAGCACCGCCACTATCAGCAGACAGGAATTGATGGAACTACCACTACCTTCCTCTTTAGTGAGGGGATGTCAGAATCTAATGACAAATCAATATGAATGATCGGCTTCTGCCTGACCACCGCAGTCCTGCTAATAGTTGTGAGGGGAGTGCCCTCACAAGTGATCCTCACCCCCTCAAAACCTCTATCGAAATGGATGAGATGGGTGCGATCAGCTGAGGGGAGATTGGCCTGATCCAAGGCCATGCCATGGGGAAAGTAAACACAAACTTCCTAACATTATAGTCAATTGAAAATTGAAAAACTGAATCAGCGAATGAGACTGATGGAATGATGTTGGAATGCTTGATCAAATTTCTATTTTGTTGATTTTTGAATTTGAATTTTAAAATTTGAACCACATCCAACATCTTGGAAGTGTTATGGGGTTCAAATGGATTTAGAGGATTTAGAGATTTGATTAAAGAGGAATTTTGAATATGAATCCATTCAACAATTTGGGTATGTTGAAAATGGGTTCAAATATTTTAGAAAGATGCTTCCATAGGTTCATGTTTGAAATTAGATTTTGATTTGAGGACCCTTTCCTTTAACAAATTTGGGTATGTTAAAGTAAGGGTCAACTATTTTTGTTTTTGATTTGGTACTTTGGAATTCACTCAGCAAATTTGGATATGCTAAGTGAGATGTTTGAAAATAATTATTTCTTTTTTATCTTTGTTTATTTTATCTTGTGAATTATTGGTGATTTTAAAAATTGGAATTCCCACTTAGCAAATTTAGGTATGCTATGAAGAACCCAAGTGTGTTTATTTTTTGAAAGATTTTTGAAAATAGGATTCTTAGCAAATTTGAGTATGCTAAGAAAATCTAAAGTGTTTCATTTGATTTTTGATTTTTGTAAAAGTAAGATCCTTAGCAAATTTGGGTATGCTAGGAAATCCTAATGTATTTTTTTATTTTTTAAAGTAGGATCTTAGCAAATTTAAGTATGCTAAGGAATCCTAATGTGTTTCCTTTTGGTTTTGATTTGTTTTTTTGATTGAAAGTGGAGACTTCACTTAGCAAATATAGTATGCTAAAAAAAAATGAAGTTCCAATTTAATTTTGAAATGGAAATTTCACTTAGCAAATTTGAGTATGCTAAATGAAATTCCAAAAGATGTGTTTAAAATTTTGTGTTTTGGTTTTATTTTGAAAATGGAGCTTTTACAAATTTATGCTAAAGAGTGAAGTTCAAAAGTGCTTTGGAAATTTTGTGAAGTGGAAATTTTATTTAGCAAATTTGAGTATGCTAAATGAAATTCCAATGGTGTTTCAAATTTTTGTTTTGCATTTTGAAAATGGGAGACTTCATTTTAGCAAATGGGGTATGCTAAATTGAAGTTCCAAATGTGTTTTGAAAATTTTTGGAATGGATATTTCACTTAACAATTTGAGTATGCTAAATGAAATTTTTTAAAAGTGTTTCAAATTTTATTTTGGAAAGAGACTTCATTTAGCAAATGGGATATGCTAAATGAAGTTTCAAATGTATTTTGAAAATTTTGTTTGTTGATTTTTTGAAAAGAGATTTCCATTTATCAAATTTGGGTATGTAAGATGGAAATCAATTATGTTTCATTTTCCAAAGATGTGTATTTTGTATGTGAGTCTTGGTTTTTTTAAAAAAGGGAATCCCAACCTAATCATATGTGGAATATGTTAAGTGAGGATTTCAAAGTGATGCCATTTTATATGGAAATGAAATTTTCATTCAATAAATTTGGGTATATTAAATGGAAATATTCATATGTGCTTTTGAAAAATTTAGTTTTGTTTGAAAATAAAACTTCCATTCAATAAGTATGGGTATATTGAATGGAAAGGTTCATGTGCACTTTTTGAAAATTTTATTTTTGATTTGTTTGAAAATGAGACCTCCACCCAATAAGTGTGGGTATATTGAATGGAGAGGTTTCATATGTGCTTTTTGAAAATATGAAAATCCCAACCTAACACATGTGGAATGTATTAGGTGGAAGTTCAAAGTTATGATTTTGTTTGAAGAGGTAATGTCCATTCAATACATTTGGATGAATTGAATGGAAAGGCCCATCTTCAAATTTATGCTTCTGAAAATATGATTGTTGGGATTTTTTTTTTGAAAAATGAGGTCTTCATTAAAAATGAATTGAATGAAGAAACTCATTTGTATTTTTAGAAAATGTAATTGTTGGAATTTTATTTTTGTAAAGATGATCTTACATATAACAATCATAAAGTGCAAAATATTTATTATGTGCATTTTTGAAAGAGTGCTTTTTGAAAAGTATGATTTTTGATAAGGATTTATTTTGTCTTTATTATTTTAGAATGAACCTTTCCTTACCATAGAAATGATAAGGAGGAAGTCTTTAAATATTTTCTTTTATTACATCTTTTATTTTTACCCATTGGAGAATCAACAGGGGTTTTAAGACCAACATGGGGTGAGGTCCTAAAACCTAAAGATGTTGGCTAGCTTAACTTAAGAATGAAATAAGCTAAGTGCCAATGGAATGAAAGATAGTCTTGGATTTATACCGAAGTACAAACCCACTATCAATACTTGGAGACAATGATCATTTACCAAAGATGGAGACAGGAACTCTTCCCCAGAGGAGTCACCAAAAAAATCCGTGGTGAAATTTTTAAGATTTCTAAAGGATAATATACATACTTCCATCTTCACTCTATGCGGGATAAAATGAAGATAGAAATATACATCTCTTTTTTGTGCATTTTTGACACCATGTAGATCTGCAGATGTTCTATTGAGGGTGACCAGATATGACATTGAAGAGAGGTGTGCTATCGCGGAAGATAGAAATCACCACCTACAATGGACCTAATCAACAATAAGGACTCCTAAGGACAATGGGTGCATGTACCAAAGATTCTTCCCTACTTTACATGAAAAGTAAAGTAGGTTTATTTTAAATGGTTTGTTAAGTTTCCTATAGGGCAAGCCCCCCATAGTTAATTACATCCTAAAGAATGAGATCTTAGAATACTCTCGATTAAGGTAAATGATCATTGTCTCCAAAGATTTCAATAGGTAGGACTATCAATCGATTAGTTTATTTTTAGAAGATCAAATGGGATTGATCAAAGAGAGAGAGTTATTATCAAAGCCAAAGGAAGATAAGTAGGAGATGCTCACGATGCTAGAAACCTAGCATCTCAAACTATCCTATGGTTGGGCTTTATATTTTTGAAATTGAATTATTCATTTGAGTTGACTTTTATTAGAAGTTTAGCTTATGATTCCACAACACAAGATTATGGAAATGCCTAAGAGGTGAGGATTTATGTTTATGGCCCATAAGGGAGAAGCAACCTCATAACCTAAATATAGAGAGCTTTGGCGAGGGCCAAAAGCACGACCTAAATCTAAGGAAATAATGGGTATTTGGTTTACCTCCATAAGAGAGGACAAACCACCCGACTGCTTGGACTTACAACTGCCTGGTGTGGCTACCAACTAACTCCTCCTATGATTTTAAATTCATGTAGGCAAGTCATATGTTTTATGCAAGATAGCTTGGTTGTTATTTATTTAGAAAGAGACTAAGTCCTTAAACTCACTAAAAGAGACTAGATCATGTAAGGACATACTTCAAATGACCTAAATCTAATGCAATCATATTACATGTTATTTTCATTTTGGACAATCATTTGAGCTATAGGATTCATATGCCTAATGCATGAGAAGTAAGATTATTGCCAAAATGTGAGAAGAAGGAGGTGTGTTTCCACCATGGCTCTCAAAGGTCAAGTTTCTCAAGGCAAAGGTGGAAGCCCCAATCAAGAGTGAAAATAATATGCATTTGTGCATGATGTTATAAAAAAATACTCATCCTAAGGGGTTGCTAATTCTTTTATCTTGATTTTTAGCTAAGCTTTAGGTGAGGTTATGAGTTCTTTATTTTAGTTTTGAATTGATTAGAAGATTTATTTTTTCCTAAGAGCCTAATCCACATCCAAGCCATACATCAAGCAAGGAAGAAACTAATGCACAATCTAAACAAATCATCAATAAATTTATAAAGCTAATGCAAAAGAATAAGAGGCCGTGGTCAGACCACCGCATACAAACTCAAAAATAATTGGGTCGAAGTTCTACCCTTATACAACCCAGATTACAAATGAATTAAGTACAATTAAGCAAGGAATTCATTATTATGGGGGTCTTCAAGCTTCATTTCTTCATTCTTCTTTTCTTCTTTCTTCTTTGGTTCTTTCTTTTGGATGGTTGGAAGGTGGTTGCTCAAAGGCTTCACATGGTGCATAAGATGAGATCTTATGACCAATGCTCATTCTAATCCCCATAACAATCATTCCAAAATCCTAATTGCAAAAATTACATGAAAAGGAAAAAGTAAATCTAACTAACACCTACAAAATAGAGATTAGATAAAAACCATAAATCCCAAGCATGTATATTGGACTTAGACCCCACACATGGGTAACTAAGTCCACCTATTGATTATGCTTGGGGGTATAACCACAACAAAAGATATTTTATTACATTCTTAAGCACAATCCCTACAAAAAATAATGATTAGACTAAATCATCCTACCATTCATTCTACGCACATTCACCCTAACATCCAGACTAAAATATATATCACAAAATAAAAGCAAACATCAAATCATGCATCACCCTAACCTAAAGCTAGAAGTGGTGACTTAGTCTAATGTGTGAACTTTAGAAGGTTTGTGTAGTATGCATAACTATGGCTTTAAGGTTTGGATTTTCAAAGTGTGAATATGTTCAACTTAGATGGGTGGTTTCATTTAAGTGTTTAGTTGATTTGGGTTGATTTAATTTTATATTTTTGGTTTGGTTTAAATGAACCATACAATTACTTTTCTTTCCTTCCCTACCATAAGTAATCTTTAAGGTGGATTCATGTTTAGTTTTGTTTAGTGAATGTTTTATTATGTATTTTAATTAACCCTAAGTTTAGATCAATTCTAAACAAACCTATTCAAAAAGAAAGGCATTTTTAAGATTAAGTAAAGTGAACTAAATTCACAAAGCATACATCACTTTCATTCTTTCCCAACATGTATAACATGCATATGAATGAACCCTAAGCATATCTATACATACAAATGAGAATGTTTAACACACTTTATAATGAATGCTAAGTAGTTTACTTAAGAAAATTTGAATGCTTATGATGCATGATTTTCATTAAGTAGAAAAGGGTTTCTTATCCAATTTTACATGCACACTGAATGTATGAAAGGCATAAGTGATATGACACCATTGTTAACCAGTGGGTGTAAGGTACAAGACTACTTAGGCTACTTAAAACCTCACAACCTGGGTTGTCCGACTAATATACCACTTTCCTTAAATACAAGCATATGTATAAAAGAAATGAATGAAAAATGCAAAAGTTTGTACTTGATTGTTTATTTTGTTTATGCAATTTATATGTACAAGTGTAGATCCTTCTTAAGTATAGCATAGGAATGAATAGGAAATGGAATTAGGCAAGTGTTAGGTTCTTTTCAAATGAACTAAACACACTTTATCAAATCTATTCAAAACTATACTAAAAGAGAGAAGGAAAACTACAATAAGCATATATACTCACATGCAAGCTTATAAATAAAATATAAGTAACACACTTTCAGTTTTAGTAATTAATTCATATATTTTGAAAATAATTTGGATTTAATAGTGATAATAGCCATTCATATTTCTATTTAGCCAAAACATGCAATTTGACATAAAAAGAAATATTTCATTTCATTTTGATTTTTGAAAAGAATGAATGCATGAAATTCATATGACATACACATTTAGCATGTTAAAGGAACTAAAATGATGAAAGCAAAACACATTCACCCTAATTAATTCCTAAAGACAATCTTATGAAATAAGATAAAAGCAAATCAAATTATTTTAAAGAAGGTTTTTTTTGAGTTTAATTTAATTTGAGAAATGTAGGGTGATTTATATTCTTAACCCATTCCCACATGTGTATGATATTTAAGTTTAATTTTTAGATGATTAGATCCATTTTATATTTTGATTAGGTTAAGGTATGAATTAAGTGTATTAATTACCCCTTACCTATACCACCTAGCATATTTAATCAAATAATTATGAGCCAATGAGATGACATAAAACCTCACAAGGAATTTAAATTTGCAATACACCTAGGAAAAAAGGGCCTAATGCAATTTGGCTCTTGATTAGTGATTAATTAAACTAAGGGGTTTAACTTAAGTAATTTCATAACCCCTCTCGCACATGTGAGTTGGATTTTGATTTTCTTAATGTAGTTAGACACTTAAACACCTAACCATCTATCCAAGATAGATTAATTAAGTTATGGAAGGTTTTAGAACTTTATGAAATTAATTAAGGGGGTAATTATTGAATTAACCTTTAATTAAGGATGGATTAAGGAAGAAAAAGGGGTTTAGGGAATATCTCAAGGAAGGTACCCCAAATTTATTCCCTAAACCTCATATTCACTTAATCAAAACTTAATTGACATAATCAAAGGGTTAAACCACTAATTATTCCCTTAATTAAGCTTAATTACATTAAGTGAGTGATTAAGGAATGAACTAAAAATTCCCCCTAATTAAACACCAATAATCACAAGAAAATTAGGGGAGATAGGAGTCATCCACTAATTAAGCATAAAAAGTTTGGGATTAATCAAAGGTGTAATTAAAGGGTAATTAGCAAAATAATATTCCTAATAAAACTTAAATTTAGAAAAAATACTATTCAAAATCCATTGCAATTAATTTTAGAATATTCTATATTCAATTATCTTTCATATGCAATTTATTTCATATTTTTTTATTGTTCTACACTTAGATATGAATTTTAAAAGATTTGGTGATTAATTAGAAATTATTTAATCTAATTATATTATTAATCTCACCACGTGCCATGCAACATGTGCTTTACATGATGACAAGATTGTATTAACATATCACATCATAGCATGGTGATGCACACTTTCTCTCCATCCGATCGATCAAGATCAGATTAAAGCGCAGGATCTGAGGAGGAAATTATGGATATTACACATTTTAATCTTCGTCATCCAAAATTCAAGGGATGGATGAGATTCATCCTATCCCTCTTGTGAGCCATGGAGACCGGCCCATGTCAAGCCATGATCCGAGCTTGATTGAGCTCGGATTGGGATGAAAATCAACCCACACCATCTAAGCATGAATACAAGAACAACCAATGGCTAGATCAACCTAAGATTGAAGTTCACTTCACAAAGGACCAACATACATTGAACTTAAGCTCAAAAAAATAGCATACCTCACCAGAGGTGATTGGTAGTGCTCGAATCTCTTGGAGAAGCTTCGTCTGGTTGAGTCGAAGCTTTGCAAAAAGTTTGAGCTCTTGAAATTGAGTGGATGCTTTATGGTTGAACTCCTCCTTGCTTTGAGTTTGGACTTGATCGAATTGGATCCTCCCTTGCCTTTGGAGCTTGGAAAGAGCTTGGGCAACTGACTTGGTCCTCCTGGAGCTTGAAGAAGGAATTAGTTGAAGTTGAGTGTGGAGTGAATTCAAATTTCATTCAGCTCCCTATTTTCAAGGATGAAAATGAGAATGGAGATTTCAAATCCTCTATGAAGCTTAGGAAGACTCTCTAAGGCTTGCTTTGAGTTCCTATTCTTCAATCAACTAGGGAGAGTGTAGTTTGAATTGAATTAGGGGGAGTATATCTCCCCCTTGAGCAATTGGATGACCGAGAAGGATTATGCCATTTTTATCCAATTAAGCTCATTGAATGGTTTTTTTAGGCCATTTAGGGTGTCCTTGAATTCAATTTTGGCCAAGGAGTGGAATGGTGAACTTCCCATGTGCTTGAATTGAGTCTAAGGAGGATTCCATGTGCTCCATTTCAAGGCATGTTGTCAGTTTGGCCATTGGGCTAGGTTGGGCTGACCCAAACCCATTGGGTTGGGTTCACCACACTCCCTAGTGTTCACTTGATCCACTAAGAGGGTGCCAAGTGGTTATGGAGAGGATTTGACCAAATTCCAAGTGGAATTGGCCAAAATTTACCCTATGGCCTAGGGGTAAAATGGTCATTTGACCTTGATTTCAATTTGGGTTTGTTTGATATAATGATAAAATAGGTTTGGCCAAGTTTAATTGAATTTGGAGTTGGTTTGATGTGATTTGGCTCATGTTGACCCATTTAGATCAAAATGGGTCAAACCAAGGATTGGGTCAAGTTCATATGACAATTTGAAATATTTTGGTGGCTTTAGTTTGATTCAATTTGGTTTAGGTTTGAATTTAGTTCATATGATTTCATTTAGGTCAAATGGGTCAAGTTGACCAATTTGACCTATTTGAGCTAGGTCATAGGTAGGTTTAGGTTTGGTTGGTCATATGAAAGGGATTGGTATCTTTGTTTCCAATCAATTTTGGTTAAGTTTGAATTTGGCTCAATTTGACCCTTTAGGTCAAGTTAGTTCATGGTCAATTGGGCTAGGAAGTTAGCCAATTGGGTCTTTGGTCAAGTTCAACAATCATTTTGGAATGAACTTGACCCATTGGTTTCAATTAATTTGGCTTAGATAAAAGTTTTAACACATTTTGACCTTTTAGGTCAAGTTGGGTCAACTTGGGTCAAGTGGCCAATTGGGATAGGTTAGGCTCAAATGTTGACTTGGTCAAGTTCAAACATTGGTCATGAATGAACTTAGATCATTGGTTTCAATCAATTTGGCCTATGATGGATTTTGGCTATGTTGGGTTTCATTTTGGCTAAGTGTTGACTTGGTCAACCCTTAGGTTTGACTTGGTTTGACCCAATTTGATTGATTGATCATCTCATGATGATTGTTGATCATGATGAGAGTATAGGTGAGCTTAGTTCAATCCAATTTGGTTAGGATTATAATTTGGCTCATAAGGTACTTTAGGTCACTTTGGGTCAAGTGACTAAGTGGGTCAAATGGCTTGGTCAAAGCTTGATTTGAGTTTGATTGAACTATGGACTTATGATTGAAATAAATCCATTTGCAAGTGGTATGAAGTCAAATGGGTTTTGATTCATTTGATAATTTTAAGTTCAAAGGGTGAACATGAAATGGATTTTGGCTTGATTTTTTTTCTTTAAATGAGTTTTGGTTAAGTAATTGAAGTTTGTATTTATATTTGGATTCATGATTGAAGGATTGATTGAATCATGAAGAAAAATCAAGAGTTTGCTTGATTTGAAGTTGATTAGGCTAAGCTCAAGAATTTGATTTAAAAGGCTTAGGTTGGATTTTGATTGAATTTGGGTTTGATTTTTGGGTTTAGTTTGATTGATTTGAATTTATATTTCATTTATATATGTGAATATAATGAGAATATAAATGATTTAAGAAAATTTCATGAATTTGAATTGATTGATTTAGAAGTCCTTAAGAGGAATAATTAAGAAGATTTTGAATTAGAATTTGAATTTTGGATTTGATTGATTTGAATTTATATTTCATTTATATATGTGAATATAAATGAGAATATAAATGAGTTATGAGAAAATTTCATGAATTTGAATTGATTTAAAGATGATTTTGGCTAAGTCCATGAAGGGAAATCAAAGGACTTAGGCAAGATTTGGAATTTGGAATTTCAACTTGGAATTTGATTTGAATTTATATTTCATTTATATATGTGAATATAAATGAGAATATAAATGGGTTATGGGAAAATTCATGAATTTGAATTGATTTGAAGATGATTTAGGCTAAGTCCTTAAGAGGGAATTAAGGACTTAAGAAGGATTTGGAATTTGGAATTTGAATTTTGGATTTCAATCATGGGTTTCAATCATATGGCATTGATTTAAGTCTGAAGAAAAATAATTAGGCTAGAATTGATTTAGGTTTGATGTTGATTTGATTTGGAGTTTGACTTGAAGGAAGGAAGTGAGGAATGTGGTTCAAGCTATAGGGTAGACAAATTTTCCTAACACCCCTAAGGCATGACCTATTCCTATGGCTAACTCTTCTAAGTCTCTAGGGCTAGGTTGAGTGTCCACTTAATCACTAGATGTGTCTTAAGACTAAGGAACACTTAAAATCTAAGAGAAGTCCTATGCCTAAGATGAAGGGGTTGAGAGCTCATCCTAAAAATGAGATCAAGCATGAGATGATTCCCCACCTCCCCAGTGTCTTGACAACTTGCAAACTTTCTTGATGTTGGAGGTTTAACCATCTAGAGAGAAAAAGTTTCTTTATCTTTGAGATGAACTTTTGTGAGGTTTGATAAGGAGATATTCAACCTTCTTTATCTTGAGAGGATCATGATGTATCAAGGATTACTGAATAGAACTTGATGGTTGTAACAAGTATTCAGAATAACAATGACTAACTGGTCAAGCCGTCTTTGAAAGTGATGCAATCCTCTAAGATATAGCCTAACATGCAGTATTAGGGGCAAACGTTAGGATCATCACTCCCCACTTCTTCCAGCCTTTTAGCCTTTGGTAGCTAGAAATCAAGTTTCTTTATGAGATTTTTAAAAATTTTCCTGACTTCCTCCCTCCTGAATGAATAGAGCTTATTTAATTTGTCCAAAAGAGAAGGTGGATAGTTATTACCTGGTGGTGGATATAGTACCAGCTGCACCTCTGGAGGCAATGGTGGTGGTAGTGGTAGTGGTTGTTGATGATGGTCAGTGGAAGAGGAGGGGGAGGCTTTGAGCTTGTGGTCTCTCAATGGCCGATACTTCCTCTCTTTCTAACACCAGCCCATCTTCTCAAGCACTTTGCTTTGGGCTTGGATGATTAGTCTTGAAAGAAACTGTTTGACTTCCTCTTGTAGACTGGCCGCCTTGTTTATTAATTTCTAAAGGTTTTGATTATGAAGCCCTTGACCATGAAAGCAACTAGGCCATGGATATTCTTGAGAATAATTTCAATGGCATGGTGTTCGGATAGTTGTGGTTCATATTTCATGTTTAGGTTATGCCACCTAAGAATGTAATCAACAAGGGACGTTAGGATTTTATTTTGCTACAACAAGGTCACCCACAATTACCCTTTGTTGGGCTTTAACAAATCTCTTGATAAGGAGTTGCTTCAACTCAACAAAAGTCTTCATTGGACCATTAGGTAGTTCAGCATACCAATTGAATGCAACCTCTGATAGACTACTAATGAAAAGGCAGAAGAGAAGTGCATCGCTACTACCAGCGTTGCAACAGCTGCCTCTGAAATGTGTTATATGTTGTCGTGGGTTTCCACTGCCAATAAAACTCTTGAAGGAAGGTGGCACAAACCCCTTGGGGTATTGAACTACATCGAATTCCTTGGGTCTCCTTTGGAATAGATGAACTACCGCTTGCCAACGCCTCATTTGTTGCTCCACCATGCTTGATGTCTTTCATGCAAAGGTACTATCTACAACCTTCCTATACTACCACTATCCTGGTCCATGGGAGAGGCACTCTTGGGAGGATCTAATACTTGTAAGAGCTCTGGCTGATTGACCTCCATGGTACTAGGCTACGAAACTAGAATTTGGTTCTAGAGTGCTAGAACTCCTACTAACGAATCCTTAACCCTCCTTTCTATCTTGTTGATCTGCTTATCCTTCTGCCTGAAGATCAAGGAGGTCTCTGAGGAGAGGTGTCCCCTATCATAGCACCTTCACTCAATGGTCTCTGTGGAGGATCAGTATCACCATGTGGATTTTACAATCCTCAATCAATCCTCATTGGGGTCAAAATCTACTCTACCCTCTTCTTAATCTAAATGATCACTCCCAAAAGTTATTTCTTCAAAGAAAGGTCTCTAGGATATCATCTAGTGAATGATCTCTACTTTAAAGGTACAAACACCCATGATTGCAAGACTGCTCACCAAAGTCTATATATCAACACCTCTCGATGGAGTGCTCTCCTAGGGATCAACTCATGAGGATTGTATTAGTATCCTCATTTCTCTCTACCATGCGGTGGAGAGACTATGATGCTTTTAGGTTGTCACTCCTTCTTCGATGTGAAGTAGAAGAATTGGAGAGCTGACCTCACCTCAATGGTGATGGAGCAGATCCTTGTAACCGGATCACCAATGAGATGTCTCATAAGATGCTAATTTTTTGTACTTTGATGGAGACTATGGAAGGAGGGACTACAGTGATGGTGGGTGACGAGGGAGGCGGTGTGATGGTGGAGACACGACTACTCGTGAGCTCATAATAGTGCCCATAAAAATTATGATGTTTATGATCAACTCTTCCGATCGAAAAATCCATAAATGCATACTATCTGGTACCTCCTTCTCTCCTTACCTGGGCACATGACTCTAGAGGCTTTCTCTTTGCATATTTGATCCCTCACATGGGGATCAAAGTCCTCAAATCAAATAATGCATGGCATCGAAATTCTACCAACTTGATAAAGAATAGATCGTAATCTAAGATAGAGCTTCCTCCTCTCCCTAGCTGGTACCTCAAACTATGCTAGTGGTGGAGTGTTGAACTCACTTTTGGAGTGAGCTCTCAACTTCCTTATCATAGGTCTAGGACTCCCATAGACACTAAGAGTTTCTTAGTCTTAAGATACTTCTAGTGATTAGGTGAACACTTAACCTAACCCTAGAGACTTAAAAGAGTTAGCCATAGGAATAGGTTGTGCCTTAGAGATTTAGGAGGACTTACCTACCATATGGTCCAAACCCAATCCTTTCTTCCTTCTTTCAAACCAAATCTCAAATTCAAATTCAAATTCCAAAATTAAATCCAATTATTCAATGATTGAAATCCATCACTAAATTCAAACTCTGAATCCCTTCCTAAGCCCTTTGATTTTATCTTATGGATTTAGCCTTAACTAAATCCAACCACCCCAATCCAATTCATTGATTTTCTCAATCAAATTCCAAATTCCAAATGATTGAAACCCATGATTAAGTCCAAATTTCAAAATCTCTAAGCCATATGAACCACCCTCATGTGCTTAGCCAAAACTCCTTCAAACTAACTCAAACTTTTTATTTTTATAAATCAATCATTCATTCATTTATATTCTCAAATATAAATTAATTAAAATCAAAAAATGAATCAAACCAAATCAAACCATCTTAAGACATATGAACCCACCTCCATAAACCTAATCAAATCTTAATCCAAATCAATCAAGCATGATTGATTTTTATAAATCAATCATTCCTTCATTTATATTCATAAATATAAATGAAACCGCCCTCAATTCAAAATAAATCAAACCAATCAAAATCCAAGTTAGCCTCTTTTGACTTACATCCTAAGCTTAATCAAATTTTCTTCCAAATCACTTAAACTCAAGTGATTTTCTCATAACCTATTTATATCTTCATTTATATTCACAAATATAAATTAAGTATATAAATTCAAATGACCAAAACCAAACAAATCAAATCAAATTTTTAGCATTTTTAGCCAAACTTTTGAACTTGACTAAATGAAACCAAAATCAACTCAAAACTCATGGATTTCTTTATGATTCAATCATTCCTTCAATCATTGATCCAAATATAAATATAAACCACCATTATCAAACCAAATATAAGTCAACCCAAATTGACTCTTTTGACTTGAAATTATCATATGAACAAAAACCCATTTGGCTCCAAACCAATTACAATTAGATTTATATTTAAAATGTGGGTTCAACCAAACTTTCAATCTTGATCCAATTGACTCCATTTAGCTCACTTGACCTAAAGTGACCTAAAGGACCTTTTGAGCTAATTCTAATCCAACCCAAATTGGATTGAACTAAGCTATCTAAATCTCAATCATGATCAACAATCATCAGATCAACCACCTTGAATTCCAAACCAAGTCAAACTATTTTGACCAAGTCAACATTTAGCCCAAATGAAACCCAAACTAGCAAAATCCATCATATACCAAATTAATTGAAACCATTGACTCAAACCCATTCATATCAATGATTGAACATGACCAAGCCATCAATTGAGCTAAACCAAGCCAAATTGGCCACTTGACCTAAGTTGACCCAAATTGACCTAAAAAGCCAAAATGGGTCAAATCATAATTTAATATGAATTTATTGCAACCAATGTCTCAAGTTTATTCCAACTCACTTATTGAATTTGATCAAAGCCATGATTGAGCTGTTGACAATCAACTGATTAAGCCCAAATTGACCAAAATTCAAATTAATTCTAAATTAAACTAAACTAATGACTACAATCATTTTTAATCAACCAATTGAATTTGACTCAATACCTAACCCAACCTAATTCGATCAAATTGGTCAAATTGGTCAACTTGAACAATTTGACCCTTTTGAATCTAAATGAGTCAAATCCAAACCTAGCCAAACCAATAAAATTAATTGAACCAAAATATCCCAAATCATCATATGAACCTAGCAAGCCTTGGTTTGACCCAATTTGACCAATTAATAACCCAACCCATTTAGCCAAATGAACCCATTTGATCAATCCATGCCAAATCACTAAACCAACTTATGGGACCCTAGGACTTAATCAAACCCGACCCAAACATGTCCTAATTCATTTCCAAATTAGCCCAAAAACCAAGTGGGCCCCACCAAGGGGATTAACCATCAAACAATAGAATTTAAACTATAAAACCATTGGATCCCAGTCAAAGTCAACTTGCCCATCCCATGGCAGCTCATAAATACTTCATGGAACCTTCTCCTGACCCACCTAGGTAACCTAACCCACCTTAGGTCAGCCAACGACCTTCGAGAGGTGAGTTAACTCACCTCTAACCTAAATCGAGAACCCATTGGATCCAAGCCTTGGTATTCTTATACATTGGGTCCATGGCAGCCTCCCATCCCTAGCATGCCTCCATGACTTGATGGACAAGTCTTCGGACGCAACAGCCTGAAAATGTGCATGCTATCGTCTCTATGATGGAGGTATACCCTCAATCGAGCATGATTTCACACACAATTGCATTGTGAGTTCTCCTAAGTAAATTTTGAATCTCCTCAGAGTGTTTCCAAAGATCCCCAAGCTCTCTCCATTCGGAATTGCCCATTCCCGAGCAAAACTGAAACAGGGCATCCCAATCCTGAGCAATATTCTCTCATTTCTAAATCAAACTTCAATTTCTCTTAACCACACCATCACCTTACCCTATCGAAGCCAACCAAAGCAATTCCCAAGTTTCCAAGCCATGGGAGGATTGAGTTCGATCGGAGCCAAAGCCTTCACGTGTATGGATTGGTCAACTGAGCCTCCCACACCAAATCAAGCTCAAAGCTTTCAATAGGGCACTAACTAGTGAAGCCTCATCAAGCCGCATTAGCTCGTGAGGTAATTTCTCAAACTGAGCCTTGTATAGAAAAGTGGATTGGCCTTCCTAAAGTAAATTCAAATTTCATGGAAAATTGTCTATTGGATGTGTTTCTCTCTTCCTGAAAGGTTTGGGAAGATTTTGGAGACAATCCAAGCTTGAGTAAGCTCGGATAGAATGAGGGAAGATGGATGACATCCATCTTTCATCACTCGCAAATGATATAGATTATGAGTCATCCATGATTGAGATGAAGCTCGATCAAATCTAAGAGCCTCGATTCCTTTCAAACAAGGATCAATCGTCATCGATCTTATATCGATGGTCCATGAGAAAGCTCGTCACGGCCGAAGATGTGACGTGACTACTTAATAGCCAACCTATCGCGCCATGGAAAGTGAGTCGCACATGTGGCTAAGGGATTAATTAGGTTAATTAATTTTAATTCAAACTTTCTAAATTCATAACTAAGTGTAGAAAATTCCAAAAAATACAAACTTATACTCATTTTGGAGATATTTTAGTAGAATCTAGAAAATTATATTAATTGATTTTGAGTAGTGATTTTAGCTTAATTAAGATTTTATCATAAATTTAATTAGCTTAATTATACCTTAATTAAGCACTCAATTAATTTTAAATTTTTTATGGATGTTTAGGGGGATGACCTCTGCCTCCCCTATTTTCTAAGATTTTATTGATTGCTTAATCAGGAAAATCACTTGATTAATCCCTAATCACTCTCTTAATCTAATTAATCATAATTAATGAATGAATAATAACTTGATTAATCATTTAAACATAATTATCCCTATTGAACAGTAAGATAACTTAGGAAATGTGATTGAGGATATTTTTCCTAATTCATTTCCTAAGTCCTCTTTATCTTTAAAAATCAAATTAATTAATGGTTAATGTAATACTTAATTGATTATTTAAGTGAATAATCTTCAAAATAAGAAAATCAAAATCTAATTAGATGTTTAAATGATTTAGGGATTAGGATTGGGCCTTGCCCTTTATCCTTTTCCCTAAGTTAATTTCATCATTCAAATTAAAATATAAGCAAAATGTTTAATCAATTGATTAAAGGCTTAATGAAATTAAAATTAAAGAATTAATTCATCCACACATAAGCAACCTTTAATTGATCTTGGTAGCTCCTTGGGTGTTTAATAACCCAATGTGAGAGATAATGACATTATGGTTGGCTCACATGTATGAGAAAATCATAAAAGTAATTAAGTGAGATCCCTTAAGCTTAATTAACTATTAATCATGCATTAGGTCCTTTCATTTCTTAGGAGCATTAAAAATTTACTTTTCATGTGGTTGCATATCATATTGGCTTATTATTAATTAATTAATTAACTTAAGGTGA
Organism: Cymbidium sinense; assembly: GCA_021442155.1. Taxonomy (NCBI): domain Eukaryota; kingdom Viridiplantae; phylum Streptophyta; class Magnoliopsida; order Asparagales; family Orchidaceae; genus Cymbidium; species Cymbidium sinense. The sequence goes on along the minus strand of CM038215.1, from coordinate 237,667,371 downwards.
TATAGTTAAATTAATTCATTTAATTCATACCTAACCAAATTAAAATATAAAATTAACTTAAATATTCTTCATTAAACCAAATTAATTCACACATGGGGAATGGGCTAGATAGCAAACCTCTCATATTTTTAAATCAAATCAAACTCAAAGTTAAAATTTCTTTAAAAAATTTTGGTTTAAATAAATTTTATTTAACATGATTGTTCTTAGAATTAATTGGGGTGAATGAAATCATATGCTTACATTCCTTTATTTCTTTCCAATCATGCTAAATATTGCTTGCCATGTGAAATCATGCATTCATTCCTTTTAAAATTAATTAAATGAAATATTTTCTTTTATGTCAAATTGCATGTGTTGACTTAAAATTAAAAATATGAGTGGCTATTATCACTATTAAATCAAAAGCTATTTTCAAAACCTATAAATCAATTATTATAATTGAAGTAATGTTACTTATAAATATCTATAAGCTTGCATGTGATGATAGTATAAGATGTGTAATATGAAGTTCTCTTTCCCTCTCTTAACATGGATTCACATAGGATTTGCAAGTGTATAGTTCATTTGAAAAGAACACAACACCTACCTAAATCTATTCCTATGGCATTCCATGTTAAGACTTAGGAATTTCATATCACATGTAAATTATACAACCAAATCAAACATAATTCTTTGCATGATTCCTTATCCATTTGATTCTTTTTTTACATTCATATATATTTGAGAAAAGTGGTATATTACTCTGGACATCTTGGGGCTATGAGATTTTAAGTAGCCCTAAGTAGGTCTTGTACCTTACACCCATGTTGTAGAAAATAATGGCATCATACTCACTTAAAACTCTTATACATATGCATGTAGGATGTGGCCAATGAATAAAGAATCACAAATCAAATAAATCAAGTATAACCTTTTGCATGGATTTTTCTATCCTTATAATTATTCATACATTTACATCGATCTAAGAAAAGTGGTATATTAATTTGGACATCCCAGGGCTATAAGGCTTTAAGTAGCCCTAAGTAGGTCTTGTACCTTATGCACCTGGTGTAAAAAACAATGGCGTCGTACTCACTTAAAAATTTTATACATGTGAATGTGCATTTAGCTAAAGGATGAAAAATCCCTCTTTTCTATATAATAAAAGCATGCATTGATAATTCAATCAATAAATGAAATATTTAGATTTGCATTCATCATCAAAGTGTGCCAAGATTTAGCTTGGGGAGTATTCATATGCATGATATACATGATGAAATGAATGAATATGTGTTATGTGATAGTAATCCATTTCAATTAACCTGACGATGCCTTTCTAATTGAATAAGGTTATTTAGAATGAACCTAAACTTAGGGTTAATTAAAACATATAATAAACCATTCACTAAATGAAATTCAATAATTAACTTACCTTAGGAATGACTTAAGGAAGGGATAAAAGAGAGGTTCCCTCTCTTTCTTCTCTTTACAATACTTAGTTGCTAAGTGTAGGACATGTGAAACAAAAGAAAACATTAAGTAAAATTTTAAATCAACTAAACCACTTAAAGAAAAATCAACCCTTTATAAATTAAATCCCTCACACTTAACAAATCATAACCCTAAAGTATAGTTAGGACATACCTCACAAGCTTTAACACAAAAACATTAGACTAAGTCACCATTTCTAGCTTTATGTTAGGGCGGTGCATGGTTTGATGAATGTTTAGTTTTGTGATCTATTATTTTAGACTGGATGTTGTGTATGTGCATAGTCAATGTTACCGATATTAGCCTAATCATATTTTATGCAGGGGGTCGTGCTTAAGGGGCCGTTGTAATAAAATATAAATACTTTTTATTGTGCAAGTTGCTTAGCCCCTAAGCATAGCCCAAGTTAGGACAGGTGGGCTTGGTTACCCATGTATGGGGTGCTAAGTCCAAATTATTCACATAACTACTTGGGTTGTATGGTGTGTTTAGCTAACACTTATTTTGCAGGTATAACTAGATTTACTTTCATTCTCTTTTAATGTAATTTTTGCATTAGGATTAGGATAAGTGTTATGGGGGATTAGGATGAACACTGGTTTTAGGATCAAGTCTTATACACCATGTGATGACTTTAGAGCAAACAATATCTCAATCAAGCCAAAAAGAAAGAAAGAAATGGAGCAAATAAAAAATGAAGGAATGAAAGATGAAGAGTGAAGAATGGAGGATGATGAATGATGACCCCCATAACACTTATCATTTTATAATTGTTATTATTCTTTCATTATACAAAGATGTATAAGGGTAGTGCTCGGCTACCCACATTTCTCTTCAGGTTATCGACGGTACCCGACCACATCGGCCTCTTATTCTTTTGCGATAGTTTTATAAAATTATTTGATATTTTGTTTAGCTTGTGCATTAGAAATAGCATGCCTTTTCATTATTTTTTATGATTGGTGATTGCTGTGTGGCTTGGATGCGATTAAGCTCTTAGGATGAAAATAAATTATCTATCCCACTAACAACTCATAACTAAAATTTTAAAATAACTCATAACCTCACATAAAAAAGCCTAGGCATTAAATCAAGATAATAAAATATTTAGCAACCTCTTAAGTGGATGATTGTATGTTGAATATCATGCATGTCATATTATTTCACTCTTGCTAAAAGAGGGCTTCCATCTGTGCTGGAGAATAAAGGCTTAACCTGTAAGAACATTTGATGGAAAGACACCTCTTTTTCTTATGATTCGGCCCATAATCAATTTCTCATGCATTTAGGCATACAAAATCCTATAGCCTGTGTCAAAATAAAAAGTCCAAAAATCAAATAAAAATTGATAAATTTTGCATTAGATTTAAGTCATTATTCATACCCTTCATGATCTAGTGTCTTAGGGAGTGAGTTTAAGGACTTAGTTTCTATTCTAAATAAATAACATCCTAACCATCTTGCAAAGCATATGGGTTTAAAGCATATAAGGAGTTAGTTGGCTGCCACTCCATGCAGTAGTAAGTCCAGTAGGCGGGTGGTTTACTCTCTCTTATGGAGGTAAAATATACCCACTTTCGCCTTAGATTTAGGCTATATTTTGGCCCTCGCCAAAGCTCCCTAGATTTAGGATCTGAGGTTGTTGTTTCTCTTTGTGGACTACGAGCATAAATCCTCACCTCTTAGGCATTTCCACAATCTTGTATTGTGGAATTATAAGTCCTAGATTTCTAATAAAAATTCAACTCAAACAAATAAATCTCCTCAAATTCAAATACATAAAACCCAACCATATGATAGATTTGAGTGCTCATTAGGTTTCCTAATATCATGAGCACTCCTACTCATCTTTTGATTTTGATAATAACTCTTCCTTTTTGATCCCTCCCACTTGATTTTCTAAAATAAAACTAATCCTTTGATAGTCCTATCTTTGAATTCTGTGGAGATAATAATCGCCTACTTTAATCGAGAGTATTTTTAAGGGATTCACTTTCCTTAAGATGTAATTAACTATAGAGGCTTGCCTCCATATAAACCCTGCTTTACTTTTATATGTAAAGTTGGGGGAAAATCTTTGGTATATTTGAAGAGCTGTCATGCCCTAGGAGTCCTTATTAAGTGATCAGGTCCATTATAGGGTAGTGACTTATATTTATCAAGATAGTACACTATTCTTTAACGTAGTACCCGATCACCCTAATAAGTAAGTACATCCTTGGATATGCATGGTGTCCCTAATACACAACACACCCAAACTAAAAATAAACACCACATTGAGGTAATGTGGTGATCCTCTTATAGTCATCCACTTCATTCGAAGCCGAGAGGGGGTGAAACCTACTACCACTTAGGAGTGGAGAGGTCTCATGAGCATAACCCTCATTAATAACATGAGAGATGACATTTACCTCCCTAGCTGCTCGCTCATGGTGCAGCTTAATCTTTCAATTCTTATTGCAGCATTGCGTCCCACTAAGCAGAGCAGAACGAGAACTAGAACCTACATCAAAGGTAGGGGATACTATCTCAAAGGCCAAGATAGATTTTCCCTTCATATTGGGAGAAACCAGTGAGGAGGTGCTATCCCTCGTTGGGACTACAGTAGTGGCAACAAAAGACTGAACGACGGGCATTGTGATAATTGGCACTGAAATTGTAAATGGCACTAAAATGGACAAAACTGATACTAACACTACTGTGGGAACCTCAACGACCTTCCTCTTCAATGATGGAAACTTAGAATCCAATGGGATGTCAAAATGAAGGAGTGGCTTCTACCCTGCCACCTCCTTTCTGTTGATGGTCGTGAGGGCTAGCCCCTTGCAGGTGACTCAGACAACCTCAAATCCATGCCCAAACTGAAAGATGTGTGTAGTGGTGGTGAGTATGGCCTGATCCAAGGCCAAATCCATACAAGAGGTGAAGGAAAAGATCATCTTTCTGCATGATGAAAATTGAAAGAAATGAAGGACCGAATCTATCTCTACATTTGTTGAAAATAGAACTAAATCAGACCCTTGCTTTAATAGTTGCCTTTAGTTATTTATTCTTAATTTTGGAATTTGAACCCACACTTAACAAATGTAGGTATGTTAAGTGGGGTTCATTGAATAGGAGAGATTTTGATATTTAAGGAGAGACATTACCATAGAATTTGATTTTGATTTGGAACCCACATTCAATAAATTTAGGTATGTTGAGTGGGGTTCGTTCATTTGGAGAGACTTTGGAGATGAATTTTCTTTATTTTATTCTTTATTTAAAAATTTGATTTCAAAATCTTTATTTAGTAAATTTAGGTATGATAAATGAGATTCAAATGTGTGCTTGAAAATAAATTATTATTTTTTAAACATTTTTGTTTGCGATGATGTTTGTCATATGTTTGATTTGTTTGATTTGATTTTGATTAATTTGATTTTACAATGTGATATTCACTTAGCAAATTTAGTTATGCTAAGTAAAGCCCAAATGTATTTGATATTTTTGTTGATTTGAAAAATGAAACCCTTACTTATTAAATTTAGGTATGTTAAGTAGGGTTTAAATGTGTTTGATATTTTGTTTTGATTTGAAAAAAAAAAGGGAAACTCTTATTTAACAAATGTGGGTATGTCAAATAGAGTTTAATTTATTTTATGTGTTGTTTGATGATGGAATCCTTATTCGACAAATTTGGGTATGTCAAATGGAATTCAAATGTGTTTTGATTTTTTTCATGATTTTGGAAAAGGGGAATTCTAATTAACAAATGTAGGTATGTTAAATAGATTTCAATTTGTTTTTTATTTTAAAAAATGGAACTTTCATTTGACAAATTTGGGTATGTCAAATGGAGTTCAAATATATTTTGATTTTGTGTGTGACATTTGCTTTTGAAAAGAGGGAACTCTCAGTCAACAAATTTGGGAATGTTAAGTGAGGTTCAATAATATTTTGATTTTTAATTTTGTTTTGATTTTGAAAATGAAACTCCATTTAACAAATTTAGGCACGTTAAATGGGGTTGGTTAATTTTTTTGAAAGATGTGTTTGAAATATTTTGAAGAACTCTCATTTAACAAATTTGAATATGTTAAATGGAGTTAGTTGATTGATTTTATTTTGAAAAATGTGCTTTTGAAAATTTATTGAAAAAGGATTTTGGTGATGCATATTTGATTTTGATTTTTGAAAAGGATCCTCATTTAACAAATTTAAGTATGTTCAATGAGGCTTGATTATTTTTATTATTCGAAAAGAGGTTTGAAAGTTTTATATTTTGCAAACCTTATGTTATGTGTAGTGCATTTCAAAATGATTTTATTTAGAAAGAGTGTTTTTTGGATAATTTTGCAAAGACTTTATTTGTTTAGTTAGGTTTTATTGAAACTTTTTTGAATATGGGATGAACCTTGCCTCACCAAGCTAGTGGTAAAGAGGTTCTAAATTTAGTCATCTCCTTTCATTAGTTAATTTATTTTTTATTTATTAGGGGACCCAATAGGGGTTTCAAGACCTACATGGAGTGAGGTCCTAAAACCTAAAGGATGTTGGCTACTTTTACTTAAAGATGAAATAAGAAAAGTGCCAACAGAAAGAAAGATAATGTTGGGCTTATATAAAATATAAGTCCACTATTGATGCTTGGAGACAATAATTATCTACTAAAGATGGAGAGAGGAACTATCCCTAATGGAGTCGCCAGAAAAATCTATAGTGTTTATTTTTGGAAATGTATGACACCATGGGAGATTTAGAGTGATTGATGAGATGGTGTATGATGCACTATCTCAATTGAGGCATTCAATGGACCATGGTGTTTATTTTGGATGTATGGTGGTGGTGATATTTGATACATTGAAGTGAGGATATCACTTTAATGGACTATAATAAGGTCTTTATGTACTAGAGATTTTTCTCCTGTTTTACATGGATGAATAAAGCATGGTTTATATTAAACCTAGTTCTAAAGTTCCCTATGGGGGCAAGCCCTCATAGTTAATTACATCCTAAGGAAGGTAAATTTCTTAGGAATACTCTTGATTAAAGTAGGTAATAATTATCTCCAAAGATTTCAAGGATAGACTATTAATAAATTAGCTATGTTGGAAAATCAAGTAAGTACGATATTGAGGTATGATATACTATCTTGTAAGATAGGGATATCACCCTTTAATTAACCTAATCACTTAATAAGGACTCCTAATGCATTATGGGTCTTTGAATGTACTAGAGATATTTCTCTTGTTTACATGGATGAATAAAGCATGGTTTATATTAAACCTAGTTCTAAAGTTCCCTATGAGGACAATCCCTCATAGTTAATTACATCCTAAGGAAGGTAAATTTCTTAGGAATACTCTCGATTAAAGTAGATGATTATTATCTCCAAAGATTTCAAGGAGACTATCAATAAATTAGCTATGTTGGAAAATCAAGTGGGAAAGATCAAGGAGAAGACTTATTTTTAGAAGCCAAAGGGAATAAGTAGGGAATGCTCATGATACTAGGAAATCTAGTAAGCATTCCAATCTATCCTTCGGTTGGGTTTTATATGTTTGAAATTGAAGAGAATTATTTATTTGAGTTGAATTTTACTAGATTACTAGGGCTTATCATCCATGAACACAAGGTTATGGATAGGGCTGTCAAAAAAGCTCATTATTTGTGAGCGACTTATGTTAGGTCATTATGTAGCTGGTGTTCATTTCGTTAATACGCTGAACACAAACAAACATTTCAAGCTCGATATATAAACGAGCCGAACATGAATAATCATTTGTTCAATCGTGTTCAGCTCGATTTAGCTCAAAATAAAAAATTATATTATATTATGTTATATTATTATTATTATTATTATTTATTACTATTATTATTATTATTATTATTATTTTATTACTTTTTTGTTTTATTTATTACTATAATTTATTACTATTATAATTATTATTATATATACATGTCTGAACATGTTGACCTCACTTTTTGAGCTCATCCTCTTAGACTTAGGAATCTTTTAGACACTAAGATTTCCTTAGTCATAGTGATTAGGTGAACAACACAAACTAGAGCCTTAGAAGTGTTAATCATAAGATTAGTATGCCTTGGGATTTAAGAAAATTACTTATCCTATAGCATAAATCTAGATACACTTTTCTCAAATCAAACCCGATTCAATTCTCAAACTAAATCTCAAATTTAAATTCAAATTCCAAATCTAATTTCAAAATTTGACTCCAAATGATTGACCCAAAATCAAATCCAAACCCTAAAACCCCTTCCTAAGCCATATGAACCATATTCATAAGCTTAGCCAAAACTTTTCTTAGATCAAATCAAACTCAGTTGATCTCTTTATAAATTAATTATTCCTTCATTTATATTCACAAATATAAATGAAATCCAAATTCAAATGACCAAAACTATATCGAAAATCAAATCCAAACTCAATCTAAACCCTTTAAGCCAATTCTTTGGACTTAGACAAATTCTATCCAGATCAAGTCAAAACTAATGAATTATCTCTTGGATCAATCATTCATTCAATTATCTACCCAAATATAAATGAAACCTACAACCATCAAATCAAATTGAAACCAACCCAAGTCAAACCCAACTTAGCCATTTTGACTTGAAAATTTCAAATGAGCCAAAATTCCTTAGACTCCAAATTGATTGCCTTTCAACTTATATTTCAATCTAGGGCTCATATATAAGTTCAACTAAAATCAAACCAAAACCAAACTAATTGACTCACTTAGGTGCACTTGACCTAAAGTGACCTAAAGGACCCATTTAACTCCAACCCAAATTGAATTAAACCAAGCTCACCAAAATCTTACACTATCATTGCTGATCACCCTAGAATGATCAATTGCAATCAATTGGGCCAAACTAAGCCCAATTGGCCATTTGATCCAAATTGACCCAAATTTGCCTAAAGAACCAAATCTGGTCAAATCATGATCTAACCCAAATTGATTGCAACCAATGGCTCAAGTTCATTTCAAATTGATTACTGAACTTAACCAAAGCCATAATTAAACCCAATTTGATCAATCGAGCTAATTGTGTCAACTTCTCAACTAGCCCAAATTGGCCTAAAGGGTCAATTGAGCCTAAATCAAAATTAAATCCAAATTAATTCAAACCACATTCAAATTATTGAACATGAATCAACCCATAACTCAAGCTAATTTGGCCAATTTTGGTCAAATGGGTCAATTTGGCCCAAAATGACCATATGACCCAAATTGGGCAAATCCCTTGAAACCAAGCCAAACCCATTGGCTGATCAAATCGACCAAACCCATTTGGGATCAGCCCAAAATAAACCCATTTTAAATTCCTCATAAATCATCCCCCACATAGGATTCTACCTAACCTCATTTAATTCCCCCATCACATGTCCCCAACATTTCAATTGAATAAATCTGATCATATGACAGCAAGAGAAGACTTTGGAGCAAAATCCAAGTCAATCAATCAATCTTTGCATCCCAAACTAGATGGCAATCAATTTGGAGCCAAAAAATTCAAAATATTTTGAAGCCATTATAAAGAGGGGAGATGAGGCTTGAAATCTCTTCCTCCCACCTATTGACTCCCAAAACTCCCCAAAGAAAAAAGGACATCCCACTTTATCCACATTGAGCTCAAATACAAGAATTTGCTCTTGTGAGCGTAAACATCGAGAAGGAGGCATTAGAGAAGCAAGGGCTAAGACAACTCAAGCTTTCACATAGGATCTCCCTGATCTTCACCCAAAATCATCCGGTGAGGTAACTTCACAAACAGACCTTAGATTTTGCATATTTTGTATAAAATTTCCCGCGATTCTAGGAATTTCCTTTAAAAAATCGAGCACTTTTATTTTAAATCATCCCAAATAGGAAATAGAAATTTTTTTGCAAGGCAATTTGGATAAGTTTTGCTTATAAACTTTCATTTTTCTAAAATACCCCGAAAATTTCATCGGCGGATCACCATCGATCCCGTAATTGGCGAGATCGGGATATCAGATGGCTGATCGCGCGATAGGTCGCGTGATGTGATCGACCATCCGATCATCGATTGCGCGTCGATAGCTCGATCGTGATCGAGCGAGCAATCCTAAGTATCGAAAATGATCTAGACCATTCGGCGTGGTTCCGGATGGCTCATCATCATGCGCGATCACGCTATGGATCGATCTGTCACATCACGATCAGGCGGTCAAAAGGTGGGTCTGTCTTTCCAAACGCAGTATATATATATATATATATATATATATATATATATAAATAATAATTCAAATCATGAAACTTCAAAACTTCAAAGAAAATAAAATACTTAACCAAAAATTGCAAGAAAGGTCTCGTTAGATTCGTCTATCCGAAAGGAATCCAACAAACCTAAAATACACAAAATTTACTAAGTATTGTGAGCGTAATTTAGTTTTTAGTGAAAATCATATTTCTTTAATTAAGCCAAAAATATAACTCAGATTAAGTTAAGATTTTTAGATATTGAAATTAATGATAAAATACACCTACAATATAAATTTCAAGCTAAAAAAAATGTCTGGATTGGGAGAAATTAAATTTTTAAATTCAGATTATCAATTTTAATAAAACAAATTAAATAAAAATTTAGAAATTTTATAAAAATCTTCAATGACCTAAATCACTTCAATTGACATAGGACTCTTAAGAAAAATGATTTGATCTTCAATCTTAAGAAACCCAAATAAATACTTAAGATTAGAGTTTAAACAATTAAAAGTTAATTAAAATATAATAAAAATAACTCAAATATTAAATCAAAAATCGAAATTGAATTCATTAAATCATTAATCAAACTTTAAATCAAAAATATAATCTTTAAAGGTTAAATTAAATATGATTAAATCTATTTAAATTAATAAAACTCAATTAAATGATTAAATCTTAAATCAAACTCAAAATCCAACAAACTTAGAAAACTTTTAATAATTTGATACTAATCGAATTAAACTAAGTAAAATTAAAGCAAACTTAATTAATCATGATTAAATCATATCCATTTGGAATGAGATAATTAAATAACCATTGAATATTTCAACCTAATAACTAAATTGAACATGTTAATGAAACTAAACAAACATAATAAATAAATCAAATCAAGTAAAACCCTAATCATAAATATCAAACTCAATTAGTCAAACATTTAATTAATGAAAATTTAATAAATTAATCCATCATCTTAATTAATCAAATTAATTTAAATAAGTTACATTAAAGCTAACTCTAAGATTAAGCTTAAATCAAATCTCTAATTAAATTTAATAATCACACCCCTCGAATAAACTAATTAAGTTAATTAAATTAATCATATGAGACATAAACTTAATCAAACATAATTAAGATGCAATTAAACACTAATCAAAACTTAAATTAAACCTAAATCATTATAATCTCTAATCAAACAAACCTTAATTAATTTCTAATTTTTGACCCTTAATCAAACTTAATTAATCAAACATCTAATTAATAACTTAATAATTCCATCATCTTAATAAACCAAATTTAACTTTATAAATCAGTTAAAGTTAATTCAAATTAAAATCTACTAATTAATTTAATCACACCTTAAATAAATTAATTGGGTAAATTACATTAATCATATTAATACTTAAATCAAAACATAAAAATGCAATTAAAATGATAATCAAACCCTAATTTAAACTTCAATCATTAATTCATCAATTACATCATTAACTCAAATAAACATGAAATCAAATTAAAAGTTAAACAAATCTTTATTTAATTTAATCATACCTCTTAAACAAACTAATTAAGTTAATCAAATTAATTACATTAAACTTAATTAATCAAAATGCAATAAATATTAATCAAAACATAAATTAAACCTAAACCATTAAGTCATTAATTACATCATTTGTCTAAACAAATATGAAACTAAATTAAAAAAATTAAACAAACCTTTATAATTAACATAAATACACTTATTAATTAAACAAATCACATAATCACATTGAACCAAAACCCAGACCAATAAAGCTAATTAAATCAAATTGAATCAAATTAAGTTAAATCAAGAAAGATTCTCATCAATTTAATATAGAATCAAATCAAATCTCATTCAACTTACTTAAATAAAATAAACTAATTAACTATCCAATATGAAATCAAAATGCAAACCAAACTTTGATGAACATGACAAATGGATGTGATTAAAAAATAAAATCCCAATTACAAAGAATCAAACCCAATTAGAATCAAAATAAAATCTTAATTAATCCATCAAATTACAAATAAATGATGATCCACAATCATTAAATAAACATAAAGTTAAATCACATAACCATGATCAAAGAAAAGAATTAAATATTTAAAAGGATATTGAATTATCAAGATTCAATTAAATCAAAACACCTAAAAAATTAATCAACCAAAACACATGAACATTAAACAAACTTAAACTTCATTAGACATTAAGGATATTGAATTATCAAGATGCAATTAAACTAAAACATCTAATCCAAAATCAATTAATCAAATACTTAAATAAACTCAAATTCTAAATTCTAAATCAAATGAATTACACAAATTAAAATGGGCTAATCAAGATACTTAAGGACTTTAGTTAGATTCCTTAGAAATTAGGATGTAGAATAGGGTGAGTCCTGTCTATAGATGAAACTCATCCTACTCTTCATTCTTGAGAACCTAAATATCATTTCAACCAAATAAAACTGAAATAAAAATGAAAATTAAATCATTAAATCATTTAGATTGAAACCACCCAAAGGTAAAATTTAAATTCAAACTTCAAATTGTAACTTAAAGTAAAGAAGCCTAGTAAAGACTTGCTACACAAGCCTTAAGCACACACATTAGAATACTAAGTCACTACTTCTAGTGCTAAGTTAGGTGTATGAATGATGTTGTATTTTGTTTTGTGATGTAATATTTTAGGTTTGGATGTTGGGCGTCATTAACTAATCATATTTTTTTAGGGGTTGTGCTTAAAGGGGTATAATAATAAAAATATAAATGCTTTTCTGTATGTTTAGCCCTAAGTGTAACCCATTTTAGGACAGGTGGGCTTAGTTACCCATGTGTGGGTGCTAAGTCCAAATTATTCATATAACTGCTTGGATTGTATGGTGTGTTTAGCTAACATTCATTTTGCAGGTGCAGCTAGATTTACTTTTCTTATTTTTGATGTAATTTTGCATTAGAAATTAAGATTAGTGCTATGAGGGATTAGGATGAGTAGTGGCCAGAAGGCTTAGTCCCTGGGGTGCCCTGTGATGCCTTTGGAGTTAATCAAATCAAAAGAAAAAAAAATGAAGAAATGTAGAAAAGAAGACCCCCCATAGCATATATATTATTTTTGTAATCCGGGTTATATAAGGGTAGAGCTTCATTTTTCTTTTCTTTTCTCTTTTCGAGGTGTATGGCGGAACCCGACCAGCCTTTTATTCTTTTATGGTAGTCTATAAAATTGTTTGATGTTGTGTTTAGATTACATTAGAACATCATGCTTTTCATAGTTTCTTTATGATTGATGCTGAATGTGTGTGGCGATGCGGTAGGCTCTTAGATAAAATTAATTTTTCTACCCCAATTAACAACTCATAACTAAAATTTTAAAATAACTCATAACCTCACATAAAAGCCTAAGAATTAAATCAAGATAATAAAATTTTTTAGTAACCCCTTGGATGGATGAATGTATATATCATGCATGTTTTCTTTCACTCTTGTTAAGAGGGAGCTTCCATCTTTGCAGAATCAAGGCTTAACCTATGAGAGCCTTTGGTGGAAGACACCTCTTTCTCTCTTGATTTGGCCTATAATCAAATTCTCATGCATTTAGGCATACAAAATCCCATAGCGTGTCAAAACAAAAGTCCAAAAATCAAAAATTTGATAAAATTTGCATTAGATCAAGTCATGGATTCATACCACTCCTCTAGTCTCTTAGGGGAATGAGTCTAAGGACTTAGTTTCCTTTCTAAATGAACAACATAGCCATCTTGCAAATCATAAGACTTGCCTACATGGATTTAAAAAGGTAGTTAGTTGGTCCACTCATGCGGTAATAAAAGTCGGGGTTTATTCTCTCTTGTGGAGGTAAACCATATACCCATTTTTTTGCCTTAGATTTAGGTTGTGCCTTCATTTTGTACAAGGCTCCTTAGTTTAGGAATCGGTATTTGTTTCCTTTAGGCTATAAGCATAAATCCTCACCTCTTAGGTATTTTCACAATCTTATGTTGTGGAATTATAAGCCCTAATAAAATGTCAACTCAAATAATTAACTTTCTTCAATTTCAAAATATAAATAAAATTATATGATAGATTGGAATGCTCACTAGGCTTCCTAGTATCATGAGCATTTCCTACTTTCTCCCTTTGGATTCCAAAAATAAGTCTTCTCCTTGATCTATCCCATATGATTTTCTAAAATAGCCAATCCTTTGATAGTCTTAACTTTAAAATCTTTAGAGATCCTATTTGTCTACTTTAATCGAGAGTATTCTTAAGGAATTCTCATTCCTTAGGATGTAATTAACTATGGGGGCTTACCTCCATAGGGAGTCCTTATTAGGTGATTAGGTCCATTATAGGGTGGTAATTTCTATCTTTCGAGATAGTACATCATTCCTTAATATCGTACCTGATCACTTCAAATAAGTACCCCCTAAGATCTGTGTGGTGTCCCACACCCCAAAAATAAACACCACAAAACACATTTATATTCAAAAATGCAAGCATAACTTAGTGGTTAAAACTTTTGTTATGCAAAAGATTGGCTAGTTGAATCCTCCTTTCTGATTTTTGATTATTGCATTTCAAGCCAATTTGAACCATAACACCGAATAAAGCAATTTTCAAATGAGTCGAACACGAACAGTGAAATTTCGAGCCATTTAACATGGTAGAACAAAAATAAAATAAATTTCAAATGAGCTGAACATGAACAAGAGTTATGTTCACTCAAAAGCTCATTTACACCTAGTTATGAAAAAGCCTAAGAGGTGAGGATTTATGCTTGTAGCCAAGGAAAATACCTCGGATCCTGATCTAAGCGATGATGGGTATATGATTTACTTCCATAAGAGAGAGTAAACTATTGGACTTATAACTGTATAGAGTGATAGCTAGCTAACTCCTCCTACACTTTAAAACTATGTAGGCAAGTCATATGATTTTGCAAGATAGTTGGGTTGTTATTATTTAGAAAGAGACTAAAATATTTAAACCCACTAAGAAACTAGAGCATGAAATGACTTAATCTATAAATGGAAATCTTTTAAATTTTATTTGATTTTGACACCATTTTGACCAAGGTCATAGAATTTTGTATGCTTAAATGCATGTTGAAATGAGTTATGGGCTAAACCAAAAGAGGGTGAAGCTCATCAGAAGTTTCTCTAGGTCAAGAGGTTCCCATGCATGTAAGGATGGAGGCTCTCATTTTACAAAGTGAAAGAATATGTTTGCATGTTGTTAGACATACAACCATATAGCTAAGGGGTTGTTAAATCTTTTAATTATCTTGATTTAATGCCTAGGCTTTATGTAAGGTTATGAATTATTTGAAACTTTAGTTATGAGTTATAGTTGGGTAAAAAATTTATTTTTTTCTAAGAGCCTAATCACATCTAAGTCATACAACAAACACCAATCATAAAGAAACTATGAAGAGGCATGCTATTTCTATTGTGTAATTTAAACATAACATCAAATATTTTATAAATCTAATGCAAAAGAATACTTGCCTCTTGGTAGATGCCTTTTATAACTCGAAAAGAAAAATGGGTAACTGAGCTCTACCCTTATACAACTGAAATATGAAAGAATAATTATAATTTATAAATGATAAATGTTATAGGGGGTCTTCAAATCTTCATTCTTCATGTCTTCTCTTTTGATTTAGATGTGTTTGCTCCAAAGGCATCCAAAGGCATTACAAGGCTTCCCAAGATAAAGCCTTCTAGCCACTGCTCATCTTAATCCCCCATAGTACTAATCCTAATTCTTAATACAAAATTACATTAAAAATAGAAAAAGTAAATCTAACTACACCTGTAAAATAAGTTTTAGCTAAATACACATACAATCCCAAGTAATTATATATATAGGGATGAAATTAGATAGGTACGTGTCATTGTTAACCAGGGAAGTGAGGTAATCAAATGACCTCATTGGGGATAGCTAAAGCCTCGTATTTCTGAGATGTCCAGACTATATATCATTTGCATTCAAACCATATGTAAATTTGCATACATGAACATAAGAAAGAGAGCTTCAAATCACATGATCAATTAATTCAATCACTTACACAAATATGGAAGCATGCATCTTTGATAAAAGAAAATGGGTTCTAATTCCACAATTAAATACACACACATGTATAAGAGACATAAGCTAGTACATTCCATTGTTAACAAAGTGAGGTAATAAATGGCCTCATTGGTTACCAAAAGCGTATTTTGAGATGTCCGGTAAATATTTGATTTTCTTAAATACATATGGATGTATACATAAATAAAGGAAGGAGAACTATGCAAAAGTTGTATTTTTATTTGATTGAAAAATTTATGCATATGGAGTAAAGTATAATCCAAATTCTAGTATTGAAATACATAAGAATGAAATCAAATGGAGTACTTACCATTGTTAAACTAGGGAAGTGAGGTAATCAAATGATCTCCTTGGATAGCTAAAGCCTCATTATTCTAGGATGTCTAGACTATATACCCATTAACATTCATACTTACATAAATCAATACAAGAATAAAAGGAAAGAAACTTCACTTCATACACTAAGCTATAATCTCATACATCTCCTACGTATTTATAACTAGCATTCATAGCATATGTAATCATTCATTTATAAGCTTTGAAAATACATTTTGATTTAATAATGATAGTGGTCACACATATATTAAGTTAAATCAACACATGCAAGCTTAACATAAAGGAAACCATTTGATTTATTTAATTTTGCAAAAGATGAATGAATGAATCAAATGACATACAACATTTAATATGATTGGAGAGGAATAAATAAACATAAACATATAATTTCATTCAATCAAATTAATTCCTAAGGACAATCATATCAAATAAAATTATTTAAAGCAAACCAAAGCTTTTTAATGTCATTCATAATTTCATGTTTAATTTATTTAAATAATAACAAGAAGAAGGGTTTGCTAATCCTAATCTCATCCCATGTTTATAATTTGATTTAATAAAAGGTAATTATGTTGATTTTATGGATTAATTAAGTTAAGATATGAATTAAATTAATTAATTAACTAAATAATTGTGAGCCAATATGATATGTAAATGAATTGAATAGTAAATTGGCAATGGTCCTAGGAAATGAATGGGCCTAATGCAATTGGCTCACAATTAATAGTTAATTAATCTTAAAGAATTTAATTAAGTACATTTATGGTTTTCCTACATATGTGGGCTAACTATAATTTTCTTAAATGTCTTTAGGTTATTGAACACCTAAAGATCTACCCATGAATTAAGTAGGTTGGATGTGTTTTAAACTTTAATTAAACTAATTAAGTAATTAATTAGTTCATTAATCCTCAATTAATTTCTCTTGGAAAGGTGAAGGAAATTAAAAAAATAGATTATGAGAGAACCCCCAATCCAATTCTCTAAGTCCCTCACTGTTAAGCGATAAATGACCCAATTAATTAATTAATTACTGTTCATATGCTTAATTATCACTTAATTAGTTGAGAAGATAATTAGGGTTTAATCAATCAATTTCTTCAATTAATTAACCAACAAATCCTAAGAAAAATAGGGGAGGCAGAGGTCATCCCCTTAAATAATCTCAAAAAGTTTGAGGTTAATTAGTTAATTAATTAGTGAGTAATTAAGATAATTAATTTTTTAATTAAACTTTAATTAAGCCTAAAATACTATTTAAAATTAATTAAAGATAATTTTAATAATTTCCTCTTTGAAATATCTTCAAAATAAGCATTTATTTGTATTTTTTTGGATTTTTTATGATTTTTTATGAATTATGGATGTTTCAACCTTAAAAATGGATTAAATAGCTTTAATTAAGCCTAATCCTGTCGGTGCCATGTGGAGTCATGGGATTGGCTATTTAAGTTATTACATCCCATGGTTGAGTCAACTGGCGACGGGATGTGGTATTGAATTCCGTCATCTGATCTTGGATCGGATGGTGCAGATCAAACCCATAGTTAATAACGGCTCGAATTAGATGGATCTAGCATGATCTAATCATAGCCGTCCATTTCGATTATGTGGAAAGGATGGTGCATGATCTATCATCTTGGGACGATGAGCATGAGTCAACCATTGTCGTTTGATCCCGAGCTCGGTCACTCAAATCAACTCCACACCTTTGTATGAGGGATCCATGAAGATCTAATAGCTAAGATCGGCTCAAATGCAAATTTCCTTCATAAATTTCCAACACATTTTAAGCCAGAGGTCAATTTTAATGGAATTACCTCACTAGAGCTAAGACTGGCGGCTCACATGCTTGAGGTAGCTTCATCTAGTTGAGATGAAGCCCTGTTGAGCAGCAATTGGATTGGTTCCATGTGGATTGCTCGAAAGGCCAAGAATGATGCTTTGGAGCTTCAGTTTTGATCAAACCCCTTGCTCTGGTGGGTTTAAAACTTGAGGAAACCTTCGAGTAGCCTCGAAGAGGTGTGTGGAAGGTGTAGGAATGAGCAATTGGATTTTGGTTGAGGATTGGAGAAGTTGGGATCGAAGAGAAGCTCCATGTTTCAGCTATGCTCAGGAAGGAGGAATCCGAAGTCGAGAGGTTTTGGGAGTGCTTGAGAGCTTACTAGGGAGTTTTGTTTCTCTCCTAGAAACTTAGAACTTTTCCCATTTAAATTGAGGGGGTATATCCCTCAATTAGCTGAGGTGGATGGACGGGATCAATCCAATTTTTGTCACCAGTACAGCATCAGTTGTCCCATCAAGTCCAAGTGGTTCGATTTGAGTGGAGGAGAGCTTGGGAGGTAGTTCAAGGTGGGATATGGGCTGATGGCTTCTCCCTTGGTCTCTTGGTTCTCAATTTCTAAGGGAGGTTAACTCACCTCCCTTTATTCCATGGAAAGCCTAGCCCACTTAGGGTGGGCTAGGTGGTAGACAAAGTATGAGTGAGGCCTACATTGATGGGAGAGTGGACTTTGCCAATTTTTGCAAAATCCTACATGGGGAGGTATAACCAAGATTGCCTTGGGTTTGGCTGGGTTTGGATTACTTTTGGCTGACCTGGATGGGTTTGGGTGGTTTGGTGTTCAAGGTCCCATGCATTGGTTTCAAGGGTGTGGCTCAATTTGGTCAAATTGGGTCAATTTGGATCATGTTGGGCTAGGTTGACCAATTGGTCAAATTGAGTCAAACTAAGGCTTGGGTTAGGTTCAAATGATGATTTGAAGTGCTTTGGTTCAAGTGGTTTCCATCAATTTGGCCTAGGTTTGAGTTTGGCTCGTTTGGATTTATATAGGTCAAATGGGTCAGGTTAACCAATTTGACCAAATCGACCAAATTGGCTTGGGTTGGGTGTTGGTTTAAGTTCAATTGGTTAATCAAAAAAATGATTGTAGGCATTGGTTTGAATCAATTTGAATTTAATTTGAATTTTGGCCAATTTGACCCTTTAGGTCAATTTGGGCCAAGTTGGTCAATGGGTTCAATTGGCTAAATTGGATTCAATTATGGCTTTGGTCAAGTTCAATAATCAATTTGGATTGAACTTAAGCCATTATTTACAATCAATTTGGGTTGGATCATGATTTGACCCAATTTGATTTTTCAGGCCAATTTTGGTCAACTTGGGTCAAATGGCCAGTTAGGTTAGGTTTGGCTCAATTGATGGTCAAGTCATGTTCAATCATTGATTATGAGTTGGTGTGAATCAATGGTTTCAATTGATTTGGTGTAAGATGATTTTTGGCTAATTTGGGTTTCATATGGGCTAAGGGTTGACTTGGTTTGACCCAATTTAAGGCAATTGATCATCCTAGGGTGATCAATGTATGAGGTTTGGATGGGCTTGGTTCAATCCAATTTGGGTTAGATTAGAACTTGGTTCATATGATTTCTTTAGGCCACTTTGAGTCAGGTAGACTTAAATGGGTCGATTGGCTTGGTTTTGGTTTGATTAAGGTTTAGTTGAATTTATATATGAGTTTAGGATTGAAATATAAATCCAGCTGCAATCAATTTGGGCTATGATGGGCTTTGGTTCATTTGGAATTTTCAAGTCAAAAGGGTTAAGTTGGGATTGACTTGAGTTGATTTTAATTTGGCTTGATGATTATAGGTTTCATTTATATTTGGATATGTGATTGAAGGAATGATTGATTCAAGAGAAAATCTAAGATTTTGGTGGTGGGTTTTAGTTAAGTCAAGGAATTTTGTAAAGGGTCTAAATTGAGTTTTGATTTGATTCTAGATTTGGTTTTGGCTATTTGAGTTTTAATTTCATTTATATTTGTGAATATAAATGACTTATGAGAAAATCACTTGAGTTTGGAGTGATTTGAAGGAAGTAGGTCAAAAGGTCTTAGAAGGAAATTGATTTAGTTTGATTTAGTTTTGATCATTAGAATGTGGGTTTCATTTATATTTATGAAGATAATTAAATATATAATTGATTTGTGAAAAAATAAATTGAGTTTGGGTTGATTTAAATGGGATTTGGCTAAGCTCATAGAGGTAGGTTCATATGGGTTAACTTAGGATTTGATTGGATTTGGGTTTAGTTTGATTTGGTTTTGGTTGTTTGAATTTATATTTCATTTATATTTATGAATATAAATGAAGATATGATTGATTCATGAAGAGATCAATCAAGTTTGGATTGAATTGGGTGGAGATTTGGCTAAGCCCATGGAATTCAATCATAAGGCTTAAAGATGATTTAGGAGTTTAAATTTGATTTTGGGTTTCAATCATTTGGAATTGAGTTTGGACTTGGATTTGATAAATGATTGATGGATAGAATTGATCTTGGAGAAAATCAATTGAATTTGGTTAGGGTTAAGTCCATAAGATAAAATCATAGAGTTTAGGCAGGATTTTGATTTTGGATTTGATTATGAGTTTCAATCATTTGATTTGGAATTTAGATTTGGTATTTGAATTGAATTTGAGGTTTGGTTTGAGGAGGTGAACATAGGTTAATTTTAGGCCATAGGATGGGCAAATCTCCCTAAATCCCTAAAGCATAACCTACCCCTATGACTAACCCTCCTAACTCTCTAAGCTTAGGTTAAGTGTTCACCTAATCACTAGAAGTGACTTAAGACTAAGGAACTCTTAGTGTTTATAAGGTCCTAGATCATGATGAGAGATTGAAAACTCACTCCAAATGTGAGGTCAACATGGACCTAATCAACTAATAAGGACTCCTAAGGCATGATGGGTCTTTGAATGTACTAGAGATTGTTCCCCTATTTTACATAGATGAATAAAGTAGGGTTTATATTAAATTGAGTTCTAAAGTTCCCTATGGAGGCAAGCCTCCATAGTTAATTACAGGGAATAAAATTTCCTAAGAATACTCTCGATTAAAGCAGACAATTATCATCTCCAAAGATTTCATGGCTAAACTATCAAAGGATTGGTTGTATTTGGAAAATCAATTGGGAAAGTTTGAGGAGAAGACTTATTTTAGAAGCTAAAGGGAATGGGTAGGAAATGCTCATGATACTAGGAAGCCTAGTGAGCATTCTAATCTATCTTATGATTGGGCTTTATGTATTTGAAATTGAAGAGATTTATATATTTTGAGTTAAAATTATTAAATTACTAGGGCTTATAATCCAACAACACAAGATTGTGAAAATGCCTAAGAGATGAGGATTTATGCTTGTAGCTTGAAGGAAATGGCTACCTCGAATCTTAAATCTAAAGAGATTTAGCATTAAGCATAAATCTAAGCAAAGATGGGCATAATGTTTACCTCCATGAGGATAAACTTGCCCACTATGGTTTAGAATGGCTGGTAGTGACTAACTCCTTCTGATTTTAAAATTATGTAGTCGGTCTTATGAATTGTAAGATAGTTGGCATTTATTTAGAAAAGAGACTAAAGTCCCAAACCCAAGAGACTAGAGTGAGTGGTATGAGCATATGACTTAATCTATAAATATAAAATCTTTTCAATTTTTATTCCATTTTAGACACATCATTTTGACAAAGGCTTTAGAATTTTTTATGCCTAAATGCATGATAATAATGGGTTATTGGCCAAATCAGCTAGAAGAAGGTGTTCTCCACCACAAGAGATGTCCCCACATGTCAAGCATTCCTCTATCATGCAAGGATGGAGATCCTTCATATTCAAGAGAGAAAGAATATGCATGCATGATGTGATACATTCAACCATTCAGCTAAGGGGTTGCTAAATCTTTTAATTATCTTGTTTAATGCCTGGGGTTTATGGTGAAGTTATGAATTGTTAAAAATTTAGTTATGAGTGATTAATTGGGATAGAAAAATTAATTTTTTCTTAAAACTAATTGCATCCAGCACACATTAAAACATCAATCATTTAAGAAACTAAAAGCATGTCATTTCTGCGCTAAACAAATCATCAAATATTTTATAAAATAGCATAAAAAATAAGAGGTCGTGTGGTGATGCTTGATATACAAATTGAAAGAAAAGATGATGGCAGCTCTATCCTTATACAACCCATAATTACAAAATAATTATTACAATTTATAAAATGCTATGGGGTATTCTTTCCTTCGTTTCTTCCTTCCCTCCTTTCTTCCTTCTCTTGATTTTGATATGCTTCCTTCAAAGGCATCATAGGGCCTCCCAGGATAAAGCCTTCTAGTCACTGCTCATCCTAATCTCCCATAGCACTAATCCTAATTCCTAATGCAAAATTGTATTGAAAATAGGAAAAGTATATCTAACTACACCTATAAAATAAGTGTTAGCTAAACACACATACAATCTTAAGCAGTTATATGTATAACTTGGACTTAGGACCATACGTAACCAAGCACTTATCCTAACTAGATTCTTAGGGTTAAAGAAACACTAAATAGAGCATTTATATTTATTTTTAAGCATCCCCTCAAGCATAATCCCCTACAAAAATATGATTAGGCTAAGAATAGCCTATCATCCATTATATGAAGCAAACACCCTAACATACAGTCTAAAATATTACATCATAAAACAAAACATACACCACACATATGCCATCTTAACTTAGGACTAGAAGTGGTGACTTAATTCTAATGTATGTGTTAAGGCTTGTGTGGTATGTTTCAACAAAGCATTAATGTTGTATTTGTATTTTCTAGGTGTAGAAAGACTCAATCTAACATGAAAGGATGATTTTGCTTGAAGTTATTTAATTGATTTGAGAATTTTAATTTTATATTTTCTTTTGTTTCATTTGATTACACTTAACAACTAATTGTTATGAAGAGAAGAAAGAGGATTGCTCTCTTTCATCCCTACCTTAAGCCATTTCTAAAGCATATTAATTTGATTTAGTTCACTTTAGTGAATGGTTTATTAAATATTTTTTAAAATTAATCCTAAATTTAGGTTCACTTTAAATAATTCTATCCAATTTGAAAGGAATCTTAAGATTAGTCTAATTGAATTACTATCACATGACACATGTTAAATCATTCCTTCTTATCACATGTAACATGCATATGATTTAATTCTAAGTGTATCTATACATACAATATATTTTAGCATACTTATATGATGAATGTGTACATATATTTGAAGTTTATATCATTTTTATATGATTGAATTATTTAATCATATTAGTTTAAAGCTCTATCTAAATTGTTATACAAAAATACATAGGGATGAAATTAAATAGGTATGTGTCATTGTTAATCAGGGAAGTAAGGTAATCAAATGACCTCCTTGGGGCTAACTAATGCCTCGTATTCCCGGGATGTCTAAACTATATACCCATTTTCATTCAAACATTTGTAAATTTGTATGCATGACTGCAAGAAAGAAAGCTCTAAGTCACATGACCAACTAATTCAATCACTTAGTCAATTATGCATGCATGTATCCTCGATAAAAGAAAAGGGGTTCTAATTCCATAATTAAACACACACACACACTTGTATAAGAGACATAAGCTAGTACATGTCATTGTTAACTAGGAAAGTACGGCAGTCAAATGACCTCTTTGGGGCTACTTAAAGCCTCATATTATTGGGATGTCCAAACTAAACACTTGCTTTCTCAAATACATATGGATGTATACATAAATAAAGGAAAGAAAACCATGCAAAGGTTGTATTTTTATTTGATTGAAATATATATGCATATGGAGTAAAGTTCTATCCAAATTCTAATGTGGGAACACATGTAAATGAAATCAAATAAGTATGTGTTACTGTTAACCAAAGAAGTGAGATAATCAAATGACCTCCTTGGGGCTAACTAAAATCTCGTGTTCTCGGGATGTCTGGACTATATACTTATGAACATTCAAATACATGTAAAACTACATATGAATTAAGGAAAAGAAAGCCTTACTTCACATGTTTAAGCTATAAGCACATGCAAACCTATGTATATGTTCATAACTACTATCACTCTAATCAATATAATTGATTCATAAACTTTGGAAAAATAATTTGAATCTACTAGTGATAATAGTCACATATATTATAATTTAATCCAACACATACAAGATTATATGAAGAAAACCATTTGATTCAATTAACTTTGAAAAGATGAATGCATGATTTCAAATGACATCCAACATTTAACATAATTGAAAAGAAATAAATAAACATAAACACATGATTTCATTCAATCAAATTAATTCTTAAGAACAATCATATCAAATAAAATCATTTAAGATAAGCCAAAGCTTCCTTAATGTTATTTTTAATTTCATGTTTTGATTTGATTTAAGGATGTGAGAAAGGGTTGCAATCTAACCCATTCTCATATTTATTGATTGATTTGGTTTAATGAAGAATAATTAAGTTGATTTTATGAGTTAATTAGGTTATAATATGCATTAAATATATTAATTAATCCTTTCCTATGATGCCTTAGCATGGTTACCCAAACAATTATGAACCAACATGATATGCACATACATTGGAAATTAAATCAACAATGATCCTAAGAAAGAAAAGTGACTTAATGCAATTGGCTCACAATTAATGGTTAATTAAGCTAAGGAAACTTAAGATTAGTTAAACTCTCCTACACATGTGGGCTTATTATAATTTCATTAGGTTGTGGAACACCTAAGGGTCTACCCAAAATCTCATATTAAGTTATGATATGATTATGACTTGAATTAATTAAGTAATTTAATTAGTTAATTAAGCCTTGATTAGTTTGATTAATGAAATGAACTTAGGGAAATAGATTAAGGAGGAGGCCTCAATCTCATTCCATTAGTCCATTCACTGTTGGGTAATGATCAACCACTTAATTAACTAACATTTTACTATTCAAGTGATTAATTAATGACTAATTAACTTAGGAGGGTAATTAAAGCTTAATTAGTTAATTTTTCTAATTAATTAAGCAACAAATCCCAAGAAACTTATGAGAGGTAGAGGTCATCCCATTGAATCAACCCACAAAGTTTAAGATTAATTACTTAAGTAATTAAAGAGTAATTAAACTAATTAATTTTTTAATTAAACCTTAATTAAGCTCTAATTATTGTTCAAATTTAATTAAGAATATTTTTAATAAAGTCTCCTCTAAAATTTCTTTAAAATGAGCTTTTATTTTATTTTTATAATTTTGTTTATAATTAGCTATGATTTTTCAAAGTTTCAGCCATTAAAACTCATTAATTAAGCCTAATTAACCATTTAATCGCTCTGTACATGTGCGCTCGACGCAGATGCTTTCACATGGCATCGTGAGATTGGTTATTAAAATAATCAGTTGGTTTTGCTGGCGGTTCGCGTGTGCCCAATCTAAGATCGGAAGACCATAATTAAACTTGCAGTGCTAAAGGATAAAATAGGATAATTCTAACATTTTTAATCACGACCGTCAATTCCAATCACTTAAAATGGACCGTGCGTGATCCCTTGTCTATCGATTGATGAAAGACGGACATCGTTTGCCTTCCTTCGATCGATTTGAGCTCACTCGAGCTCGGATTGATCTCAAACCGATCTCACACCTTCGCAAAGAAGATCCAAAGGGATCCAAAGGCTAAGATCACGCGAGATGCAAGTTTTCTTCAAAAAGCTCTAACTCATTTTCATACAAGGATTGGTTTCAATGGTATACCTCATCGAAGCTCAAGACTGATGTTGAATCCTATTGAGGAAGCTTCGCTTAGTGGAGAGGAAGCTCTATTAATCAACATAAGCTTCAATTTGAGGTGGTTTTCTCAGAAGGCCAACACCTGAAGTGTAGGTGGTCGATGTTGATAGAAGTCGGTCGTCCAATGGTCAGAGGGCTTAGGAGGTGATTCGTTCTTGCTCGACTAGCTCCAAGGAAGGTGTGTGCAAAGTTAATTATTGTTTGGTTGAGTTTGGAGCAAATGGGATTGAATGGGATGTTGTTCTATTTTGGCTTGGAGGAAACCGAGAGTGTAGAAGTTAGGGAAGCTTAGGAACTCTTTGGCTCTATGTGATCATGGCCACCTCAGAGGGTGGGTGTCCTTGAGTGGATGAGGTGGCTTGGTTTGGTTGGGTGAGGGTGTGGAAGTGGCTGCCAAGGAGGGTGGTGGATGTCCTTGGTGGTTTTAAATGCTCCAATGGGTGAGGTGAGGTGATTTCACCTCTCCATGGGTCATGGTCGACCCAACCACCTTTGGGTTAGGTTGGGCAGTGTCCTAGGAACCTAGGTGAACCAATGGGAGAGTGTCTAGTGGTCAAGGAATGAAAATGAACACTTACATGGATGATTTGTCTCATGTGATACACCTAGCCTATGGTAGGATGGTCATTTGGTATTGGATTTGATTTGAGTACATTTTGAAATGAGTCAAAAGTGGGTTGGGCCAAATTTCATATCATTTGGAGTTGGTTAGGTTCAATTTGGTTTAATTTGATCCATTTTGGTCAAATTGGATTAGGTTGGGTCAAGTTGACCAATTGGTCATATTGGGTCAAACTAAGAGTTGGGACAAGTTCATATGATCATTTGGAGTGTGTTGGTGTCATTGGTTTGGTTCAATTTAGTTTAGATTTGGTTTTAGTTCATTTGAGTTCATTTGGGTCAAATGGGTCAAGTTGACTAATTTGACCCAATTGACTAAATTGGCTTGGGTTATGCCTTGTTTTGGGTTTGGTTGATCATTTGGGATAGGTTTTAGGCTTTGATTGAGTTCAATTTGGATATGATTAAGTTTTAGGTCAATTTGACCCTTTAGGTCAAGTTGTTGGGTCATTTGTCAGTGGGTCAATTGGGATCTTTGGTCAAGTTCAATAGTCAATTTGGAATGAACTTAAGCCATTGGTTGCAATCAATTTGATTTTGATTTAGATTTGACCCAATTTAGTCTTTTAGGTCAATTTTGGTCAACTTTGTTCAAGAGGGCCAATTGGGTTTAGTTTGGCTCAATTGAAGGTCAAGTCATCTTCAAGTATTGATTTTGAATGGGTTTGAGTCATTAGTTTCAAGGGATTTGACTTAGGTTGCAATTTGGCTAGTTTAGGCTCATATGGGTTAAGAAGGTTGACTTGGTCAAAGGGCTAGGTTGACTTGGTTTGTCCTAATTTATGATGATTGATCAGCCTAGGATGACCAACAATCATGTTATGAAGTTTGAATTAGTTTAATTCACTTTGATTTGGATTGAATTGGATTTTTGTTCAAATAGGTCAAATTGCTGACTTTGGGTCAAGTGAGCCAATTGGGTTTAGTTGACTTGATTTAGGGTTGGGTTTGATTTAGTTGAGTTTATATATGGATTTGGGATTGATATATAAATTCAGTTGCAATTGGTTTGGGATCAAATGAGTTTTGGTTCATTTGAATATTTCAAGTCAAATGGGCTAAATTAGGTTTGAGTTTGGGTTGATTTTGATTTGGCTTGATGCTTGTAAATTTCATTTATATTTGGAATGGTGATTGATTGAATGATTGATTCATGAGAAAATCAATTGAATTTGATTTGAATTTGAATGGAATTTGGCTAAGTCCATGAAATTGGCTTAAAGAGTTTAGATTTGGATTTTGATTTAGTTTGATTTGATTTTGAGGATTTAAATGCATATTTTATCTATGTTTGTGAAGATGATTGAAGATATCATTGATTCATAAGAAAATCAATTGGTTTTGATTTGAATTTGAATGGAATTTGGCTAAGTCCATGAAGGTTGATTCATATGGCTTAGGAAGGGTTTTGATTTAATTTGATTAAGTTTTGATCATTTGAATGTAGATTTGATTTATATTTGGTAAGATAAATGAAGATATAAATTGTTTATGGGAAAATCAATTGATTTTGGATTGATTTGAATCGGATATTGGCTAAGTTCATGAAGGTTAAATCACATGGCTTAAGAAGGATCTTGATTTGATTGTAGATTTTGGCAAATTGGATTTGGAATTGGATTTGATTATAAGTTTGATAGATTGATTGAAAAGTTGAATTGATATGTGAGACAATCACTTGAGTTTGGATTGATTTGAATTTAACTAAGGCTAAGTACATAAGATAAAATCATAAGGCTTAGATTGATTTTTAGTTTGGATTTGGATTTGAATTTGGTATTTGAATTGAATTTGAATTTGAAGTTTAGCTTAAGAAGGTGAACATGGATTGGGTCTAGGCTATAGGATAGACAGATCTCCCAAAGTCCTAAGGCATAGCTTAATCCTATGATTAACCTTTCTAAGTCTCTAGGCTTAGGTTAAGTATTTACCTAATTGCTAGAAGTGTCTTATGACTAGGGAAGTCTTAGTGTCTAGAAAACTCCTAAGTCTAAGATGAGGAGACTGAAAACTCACTCCAAAAGTGAGGTCAACAATGACTGATCGTGCAACACCACCTGTAAAATGCGACTAACTGTGTAAGTCATTTAAATAGAGTTTTAATTAGGTTTAATTAGCTAGAATTTTAAAAAAATCATAACTAATTTTAAAAAAAATCTAATAAATATAAATAAATACTCTTTCGAAAGCTTAAATAGAGGAGAATAAGAAAAAAAATAAAGACCTCAAATTTTTATTAAGTAGACATAGGTTAATTGGGGTTTGAATATTTCTATTAATGATATAATTAATCCCTAATTACTTTGTCAAATGACTTGAATTTTTAGCTGAATATTTTTTAGGATGTTCTCTACCTCCCATAATTATTTCAACTCAATTGGGTGAGTGTATTAGGAGATGAGTACTTTCTCATCCTAATTGTACCATTTCTAGCTATTTAATAATCCTAAAAATTATGAAAATCATTTTTAATTGCTTAAATATGTTGAGGAAGCTTAATGGTAAGACCTTTAGTCCTCATTATTCCTTAAAATCACCATTAAGATCTTTAATTAACTAAATAATTTACTTAATTGTCTTAGGACTTTGAAAATTCATAACTAATTATCCAAAGCTCCAAAAATTATGATCAAACTTCCTTTTGCTTAGCTAATAGAGAGGCTTTCAATAAAGTTGAAACCCTAATTGGTTTGTGACATTTTAAGTATAATTGATGATCTTAGGGTTTTCCTTCTTTATTTAAGTAGTCATAAAATATACATCCCAATACCATTAAAATTTTTAGGATATGTTTTATTCATTCTTATGCATGTTCTATAATTTTCCATAATTTTTGTACTTTTGTTTAATGTCTAAATAAATTTTTGGGGCTCTTTAGGCTTAATTGGCTTAAATAATTATTAAATCTTAATCAAATCATAAAAATTATTTATCATTTATTTAACTTTTAAAATCACCTAATGAATAGAAATAATTGTAAGATAATTTTATGATGTCTAATATGCTCTAATAAGTTCAATTAATCTAAATTTAAATGGTTAACTAAGATGTTTAATTAGACTTAAATAATGTTATGTTTATGTACTAGCCTTAGGATTAAAAAGTGCATTTACACTACATAATTTTTATCAACTTGTAATTGTATGCTTAGTTCATATTCACTTGCATCCATGATTAAAATTTTAAATATCAAGATTATATTATGTTATCAATGCTATTATCACTAGCAAATTCTAAAATATTTTCCCTTATATATAAGCTACATATGTATTTATAAACTTGAATTAATCAAAGATAATAAAAGCATATCAACCATATGTATCATCAACACTTCTCTAAGGTATATAGTTTAAATGGGACACAAAGCTACCGGTTTTGAATTGTACTAAGAGATTGTGGAGAAAAGATGCATATGTAAATTACATTATCTTTCAAATTTGTGGTTATTAAAATTATTAAATTAATAATCTTATTTGTATGCATGTTTAATACATGACTAACAAATATATAGTTTGGACACTCGAGATCGTAATGTGGTCTGAATGAGGTTTTGCCCTCACATTTATGATTTAATATTGACACATACTTGTAAAAGTTTAGTGTATGTGTATGTGTACTCATATATATGAATTTTTAATTTCATTCTATAAAATGCACGTTGTCATGTAGATAGATATGTATACATGCATTACTCACTAAAATCTTTAATCAAAATCAATATAAAAATATACATACATAGCCAAGCATGAATGAATGAAATATTCATAAGTGATTTGTAAATTAAACCAAGTATTTTCTAAATAATATGGAATAAAATACTAAAGTGGTAAAGAGGATTGGACAAATTCTATAAGGAGGATCATAACTTGCACCCATTAATTTAATATATTTCATGTGATCATGACATGATTTAAGCTTAATTCAAATTTAAGATTTAATTAAAAATTTAAAGCTTCATTAAAATGATTTAAAGTCATAAGATCCATCACATAGATCTAACTTATGGATAGGGTATTGGAACGGAATGGATTTCACCTCAAATGAAATCCACAACTTCTCATACTCTTAAACACATTAAACTCAACTTAAACAAAATTGAATTTATAATATAAAATGTATCTCTAAACTTTTAATTACTTGGATTAGAACCAGCTCATGTTAATAAAATAAACCATTCATTTAAAATGCAACTCGAATTCCTAAGGCCTAATTTTTTCTTACTACACTAGCATTTCCACACACATTAAACTAATAAATCACCAACCTTAAACCTAAGTTAAGTTGATGATTTGTTTGGTGTATTATTTATTTTATTTTATAGTGTACTATTATAGTCTGGATGTTAGGATTATTTACTTATAGCCTATATGGTAGAATAATATTTATTAGACTAATATTACTTTTTGTAAGGGTTATGCTTAACAAAAGGGGCCACTATAAAAAAATTAAGCTAAATGATTTTTCTTGCAGATGCTGCTTGCCCTTTTAAGCATAGCCCATTAGGATAAATGAGCTTGATACTCGCTGGTGCTAAGCCCAATTATATGAAATATAATTGCTCGGTGTATATGCATGTTATGCTTAACCTTTGTTTGTTGGTTTAGTTATTATCTTATTTGAAATTTTAAATGTAATTTTCATATTAGAAATAGAATTAGAGCTATGAGATTTAAGATATGCAGTGGCTAGAAAGAATGGACTTGGAAAGCCCTATGAAGCCTAGAGTATCCAACACTTAAAGGTGAAGAGACGAAGACCTTCATTGGATTTCTTTTGTTGTAATATTTCTTATAAATCAGGTTGTACAAGGGCAAAGCTCGACTGCTCATATTTTTCTTTTTTCGAGGTGTATATTAAAACCCAACTACACTAGCTTCCTATTATTTTAAATTAATTTGATTATTTTGGTGTGTTTACTTTGATTGCACAATAGAAATGAAATACTTTCTACAGGTTTCTTAAAGTGTGATATTTGATGTATAGTCTGAATTTTGGTAGGCTCTTACGATTTAAATTTTCTACCCAAATTTAAAATCAAATTAATAGCTAACATAACTCATAACATCATCTTAAAACCTACGAATTAGTTAACTAGAAGATTTAAGAACAACTAAATTTGTGATGAATGTACAACCATAACATTTTTATCTTATTTTTCTTCCTTGAATATGGGGATCTCATTGCATGATAAGGGGGGAGTGTAGGACCTTGACAAAGAACCCCTTTAAGTGGATAACACCCTCTTACTTATTAACCCATAACTTAATTTCATCATGCATATAGACATAATTATCCACCCAAGTCTAAGTCAGATTCAAGAGTCTAAAATTTATAAAATAAATAAATATTTTTTGCATTAGTCTAAGCCATTATTCATACCAATTATGATCTTAAAATCATAAGGAGTGAGTTTAGGCTCTTAAACTTCTATTCTTAATAAGCAACAACTTAGCCGACTTCCATTTTTTACATGAGAATTAGAACATGATTTTAACTCATGGGAGGTGTTACCTAACAACCCCTCTAGGTGGTTGTAAGTCAAAACAAACCAAGATAGATTCATTCCTTAGTGGGATTGAGCCAACATGTCTCGATTTCTCTCTTACAAGGTTAGATCAAGCCTCTAACTTATGTTAAATCACCTTTAGTTTTAGGATTTGAGGTTACTTGTTCCTCCTTTTCTATGGGTTTAAATCCTCAGCTCATAAGTATTCCTACAATCATGTGTTGTTGGGATATAACACCTAACATTTTAATAAAAAAATTTTAATGCCAAATTTAATATAGATTTTAATTTCAAAAATATAAAACTCAATTGTAGGATAGACTAAAGTGTTTATTAGGCTTCCGAATATCGAAGTATTTCTTACTTATTCGCCTTAAAATTTGTTAAGAATTGTTACTATTTATGCTTTCTTACTTGATTTCCATTATGACCAATCCTTTGATCTCTTACTTTAAAATTCATAGAGATATTAGCTGACTACTTTAATCGAGAGTTTTCTTAGGAGATGCATATCCTTTATAATATAATTAACTATAAGAGTTTTCCCCTATAGAGAACTTATAACTCAGCTTGAAATAAATTATTTTACTTCATCTATATAAGGCAAGGGAAAAATCTCTAGTGCACATAAACTCATCAGTCTTTAGAGTCCTTATTAAGTGAATAAACCCATCTTTCAAGATAGTGTTTCATCCATTAATGCCATACTTGATCATTTCAATAAAGATCCTCTTAAGATCTATATGATGTCTCTCATCATATTTAAAAACATCACATCCAACTTTACAGAAGCCTAAAGGTGCTAATCAGGAAGAATAAGCTAGAGAAAGGTGATTATATCTGCGAGAGGCTGTTGTAGATTTTCACTTACCATTAACTATCTTATGTCAAAGCTCCGGTGAACTTTCGGCTGATGTCTTGACAAACTTTATGCGAGGTGAGATGGATTGCTCAAACATGAAAAAAGGAGAGATGGTGCTCGGTAGGAAGGAAAACATCTGC
The DNA here is from genome assembly GCA_021442155.1 of Cymbidium sinense. Classification (NCBI taxonomy): domain Eukaryota; kingdom Viridiplantae; phylum Streptophyta; class Magnoliopsida; order Asparagales; family Orchidaceae; genus Cymbidium; species Cymbidium sinense. The sequence goes on along the minus strand of CM038215.1, from coordinate 237,634,443 downwards.
TTGATGGGCTCAACACATCTAGACGAGGTAGGTTTCATCGATTTTGCTTATTAAGCTTCCCAAATCATATAAGGGGGGACGAGCTTTCAGGGCTGCCATGTACATGAGACTCGAAGGAGAGAGGGAACTATCGTTGAGGGGAGAAATGGGTCGGCTAGCGTTCTCCAAGGACGATTGGAGGAGGCTACGAAGGTGGCATGGAGAGTAGTCAAGAGAATGGCTTAGTCTTGAGAGTTGCTCTTTGTCGAGAGAGAGAGAGGAGGGGTGGGGAAGCCCCATGGCTACGACTACTGGAACTGGGTCCATCCTTGATGTTGAAGAACACCAGTCACCTATAAATCGTAATGAGTACCTGTAGAAACGAGAACCAAGCAAACAAAATAATGAAGCTAATATTTTCTCCTTACCTTACTTGCTACCTGGGTACATATTTATAACCTCTAATACAACCGATTGTGTCAGGGGTTATTACATCCGTGGAAATGTGTAGGACACAAATAGAAAAAAAATAATAATAATAATGAAGGAGTCCTAGAGAGCAAATGCAGTGTAAGAAAAGTTGATGAAACCATGAATTGTAGAGCGGGTTGGTGAAGATGTCAGCTAGCTGATGGTGGGACTCAATGTGCTATAGTTTGATGAAATTTGTCTTGATGCAGTCGTGAATAAAATTACAGTCGATATCGATATATTTAGTACGTGCATGAAAAATAGGATTATGAGAAAGTTTTGTGGATGAAGAGTTGTCACAATATAAGGTGGTTGGGTTGGATGTTTGAATACCGAAGTCTGAGAGTAAATGAATCAAAATGATGTCTGCAGAAGCAAGCATGAGATATTCAGCCTCAATGGACGAACGAGCGACCGTGATTTATTTCTGTACAGCCCAAGAGATAGGAGCCGACCCAAGGAGGAGACAATATCGGGTAGTTGACTTTCTATCACTGGTATCATGATATGACCCCAAATCCTCTAATTGCCAAATTATAACATACAATAATAAGAATTACAATGATAACAGACTCAGTACAGTAAGGAAGACCAAATACAGCCACAAATGATTCAAAAAAAATCAATATACAGGAACTTAGATGACTACTTGGGGTGTATTAGCATACAAAAAAACCGAACCAACCGATGTTAATTGGTCGGTTTGGTTGTTTTATATTCATTATTTGGTTTTGGTTGAAATTATAATTTTTTTTTTTGGTTGGTTTTAAGTTAATAAATTGACGGTAAAACCGATTATTTCGATATAGAGGGCCTTGACTTGACGATCGAGCCTTATTTATTTATTTATTCATCTAAAATAGGCAAATAAGAACTCCTTCAGCCTTATCGACAACACATAGTCCCACATGAGATCGATCATTCAAAGAAAAATTCTTCAACCCCTTACGTTGGTCTGTGGTCCTTCCACATTAGTTGATGGTTTTACGTATTAGAAGCGGCCGCAAAGATTCGTTTGAGAAAAGCTGGACTCTTCTTTTGTTTCATGTCAAACATTGCCATTTTCCTCTCCCATATTGGAGCAATAAGCCATTTCAATGCCTCGTGGGCGTGAAGGAAACAATGAAAGTAAAGGCTGGTGAAGTCCGGGTATCTACTTTGTCCTCAAGAGCGTTACTTTCTTCTTTTATATTTTACAAGATTTGTGGGAGGATTCGGTCAAATACCCTACTAAAGAGAGAGAGAGAGGCAAAATATTATTGCAAAAATGATTGTTTAGTTTGAATTTATCTTTTTTATTTGTAGACAAAATTTTTTATTTAAGAAGCCGTCAAAATTTTGGGAAGCATTACCGTTACTTACTTTTATAATATCTTCTATCACTTTGATGAAAAATGAAAAGAAGAATGTAATGGGTCGTTATTGTGGCTAGCGAGTAATTTTGGGAAGATAATTCTTTTTTTTTAATCTGTCTCTATAATTCGGTTTAGGGAAAACCGAACTCTAATTCGGTTTATTTGGTTCGGTTTATATGATTTTTTTGTGCTAATTTGGTCGGTTCGGTTTTTTCAAAATAACGATTTGGTTTATTCGGTTGGATCAAAACCCAAACCGATCGAATGCTCACCCCTAATGACTACAGAGGAGAAAGAAAGACTTATGAAATATCAAGAACTGTTACAAACAAAGATCAAGAAAATATCTTATACATCAAAGCAGTACAACCCAGGAGAAATAATACACATCAGAAACCAAAGATGAGCAATGACGACATAAGAATAACGACCATTATAGAACCATAACTATTATACTTACAACAAGAGTAAAGCAACCAGAGCAAAGCATTCTAGAGCTTTTTTTGATGATCTACTAACTGATTCAAAGATCAAGATTCAAGAAAGGCCATCAGAGATAAAAGACAGTTAAGAGAAACTGCAAGAACGTTCCACTAAAAGAAAGCGAGCGGTTATAATAACAAAAACAACATCTTGTAAAGAAATATTTAGATCAGATGATGTAATAGTATAAATAGGGAGAGAAAGACAAACAGAGGAATAAGGAATATATTTTGAAAGAAAACTTCCCTTCTCTTCTGTATCTTCTCTTCTCCTTCTTCTCCTAAGCTCTTCTCTGGTTATCCTCGCTAGAAACCACCGCTCATCTTCCCTCGGAAAAACCCTAGGGTTTCTCCTCCGCTCCCAGCCGCTCCCTCTCTTTCTCTCGGGAGTGATTCGACGACTCGAACTGTCGAAGGAAACAAAACAAAAGAAAGGGTTAAAGCAAGCTTCCCTTAGAAGCTTCATCACACGGCCAAGAAACAGCCGGGTAAGCCCAATTCGAAGGCTCAGATTCATTCCAAGGAGCACAGATCAAGGCAAGAGATCGAACCACCTTGAAAAGCGCATGGAAGCCATTATCGGAAGAAGGCAATCAAGCGGCACCAATCGAGGTTAAGCGGGTAATTTCAAGTGCTAGATCCAGGCAAGGGAATACCGCGTGATCCGACGGCTCAGGATACAGCCGCTGAACCAAACATTTGATCATCCTTCAACCGGGTTCATTCCACTCAAAATAAACCCATAAATAGAAAAAAATCATATCATTGGTGCTCTCGTTGATTACCACAACCAGCAATGGCAGAAGGCACAAAGCATACAGCAAAAATATTGGAAGAATGTATAGGAAGACTAAACAAGAATGATGAGTGTCTTCAATCACCATCATACTAAATGAAGTATCAAGAATGCTATATAGGATAAACTGGACAAATCTTCTCAAGAACAGCAACAATCTCAGGTAGGTAATTCATACCCTGCTGAATTTAATCATTCTAACAGAACACAAACACAAAATACCAGACCAGTTAAAGTAGACATGCCAAGACTTAATGGTAAAAATCCAAGAGACTGGTTATTCAAGGCAGACCAGTTTTTTCAATACTACAACTGTCTGAAGATCAGAAGTTTATAATAGTTTCAGTTTATATGGATGGCCCGGCACTAAGTTGGTATCAATGGATGCATTTAAATAAACAATTGCATTCATGGCAACAATTTAAAGATCAAGTTATTCGAGGTTTGGACCTTCCCTCTACGAGATCTAGGAGAGGAGACAAACTACAACGAAACGACAATACAAGAAGTTCTGATGAATTTGAAGAATTAGCTAATGATTTGAATTCCTCACAATTCTACAAAGTTGTTTTGAATATAGATTGAGACATGACATAAAAGAGAAATTGAGGCATTATGCAAATTCTTTGCAACAAGCCTTCCAATTAGCAAAATTAATGGAGGACAGATTAGCAGATGGGGTTTATGCAGCCAGAATATCAAAATTTACTCCACCTATAGCAATGAAACAACAACCACCAATACTTCCTCCACCAGTCATGTCAAATAATACCAACAACAATCAGAACAAACCACAAATTCTTATTCAAAGATTAACAACAACACAGTTGGAAGACAGAAAAATAAAAGGCTTATGCTTTAACTGTGATGAAAAATATCATAGAGGACATATATGTCAATCCAAATTATTTGCTTTAATGATGGTCAATGATGACCAAGAATATCAACTACAGCAAGATACTCAACCAGAAAGAACTATCAGAAATAAGCTTCAATTATCAGCCATTCAATCCAGGCTAAGAAAGATTATCTAAAGTATGCATAATTATCAACCTTCCAAATAGTTATAACCACACACATAGCTTATATTTTATTTCAGACATAGCCCAACTATATAGAATATCATAGGACAGAGTTGCAAAGAAGAGATCCCAGAGTTATAAGTAAATTTTGGGCACAACAATCTTACTATCCTTAAATAGATGGCCACAAAGAATTCTCATAGAATACAGCCAACACTACGGCCACACACATTGTAATATAGTGTGATACAACTACATTATAAGTGTAATACAGAGGTAGAAGCAGTACTACAAAGGGGACAGGATCCTACATCTACATCAATAAAACCATCCAACTCATTAGAACAAGACAATACCAAGACATGAGTCAGTAGAGGGAATGCTATTAATTGATGATCCGGAGATATGAATTGAGGAATCATAGAAGGCAATTAATTGTGACCTTGAGGACAAGGTCGGTGTGGGAGGAGTAATGATATGACCCCAAATCCTCTAATTGCCAAATTATAACATACATAATAAGAATTACAATGATAACTCGGTCGATAAGGAAGACCAAAGACAGCCACAAATGATTCAAAAAAATCAATATACAGAGGCCACTTATGATGACTACAGAGGAGAAAGAAGACTTATGAAATATCAAGAACTGTTACAAACAAAGATCAAGAAAATACCTTATACATCAAAGCAGTACAACCCAGGAGCAATATCAACAGAGAAATAATACACATCAGAAACCAAAGATGAGCAACAGACAACATAACAAGAATACGACCATTCTGAACCATAACTATACATTAATACAAAGAGTAAAGCAACCGAACAAAGCATTCGAGCTTTTTTCGATGATCTACTAGCGATTCAAAGATCAAGATTCAAGAAAGGCCATCGAGATAAAAGGCAGGTTTAAAAGCGCAAGACGTTCCACTAAGAAAGCGGCGGTTATAATAACGGAAGAACCATCTTGTAAAGAAACATTTAGATCAGAGGATGTAATAGTATAAATAGGGAGAGAAAGACAAGCAGAGGAATAAGGAATATATTTTGAAAGCAAACTTCCCTTCTCATCTGTATCTTCTCTTCTCCTTCTTCTCCTAAGCTCTTTTCTGGTTATCCTCGCCGAAAACCACCGCTCATCTTCCCTCGGAAAAACCCTAGGTTTCTCCTCGCTCCCACTCCCCTCTTTCTCTGGAGTGATTGACGACTTCAGGCGAAGGAAACAAAACAAAAGAAAGGGTTAAAGCCAGCTTCCCGAAGCTTCATCTGAAAGAAAGCTGGGTAAGCCCAATTCGAGGCTCGATTCATTCAAGGAACGGATCAAGGCAAGCGTCGAGCCTTGAAAGCGCAGCGTGGAAGCCATTATCGGGAAGAAGGCAATCAAGCGGCACAATCGAGGTTAAGCGGGTAATTTCAAGTGCTAGATCCAGCGGCAAAGGGAATATCAGCGATCCGGCTCGAGGATCTGACAGACAAACATTTGATCATCCCTCAACCGGGTTCATTCCACTCAAAATAAACCCATAAACAGAAAAAGACCATATCATATCACCAACCCAATCAAAATCACTATAGGTAGTCAATGTGAGGTTTGATGGATTTATAAGAATTCAGAAGAGTAGGAAGCTTTAATGTATCGTAGTGTACATATTAAGGGTTAAAAATGAATGTTTAAAGGAGCGTGCATATGTTGGCAAAGATGATTAACAACAAATGCAATATCTAGCCTCGTTATGTAAGGTATTATAAAGAACATACTAGTTTGATTGTCATTGTCAGTGACAAGTACATCATTCACGTAAACCAAGAAGTAAAGTACGATAGAGTGTTGCCGGAATGTATGCAAGGACAGGTTCGCCTTGCTTTGGGAGAAGCTAATGTCATGGAGGAAGTTTGAAAGAGAAGCAAACCAATGGCGAGGGGATTGCTTGAGTCCACATAAATCTTTTTATAAGAGACCTAGATGTTTAGGCCATTGAGAGTCGACCAATCCTGAGTGCTATCGAATGTAAGCCATCTCTTGAAGGTGGCCATGCAAGAAGGCATTGGATATGTCCAATTGTAAGATTTGCCATCTATGATAGACCGTCTTGTGATGAATACTCGAACGGTTGGAAGCTTTGTGATCGGGCTAAAAGTTTCATCATAATCAATTCCCTCTTGTTGTCGGTATCCCTGAGCAACCAAACATACTTTATAGCGTGCCCATTTCACGTTAACTCTAAGATCCAAAAGGGTAGTCGTTAGCGACCTATTTTAGAAAATCCACCAATCTATTTTCTTTCCTCTCTGTTATCATCCAATAGAAAGACATTTTTCATACACACCCAAGAAAAAGAATAATTTAAATCTTCATCCTCCCATAAAGCCAAAAATATTTTCCTCTATTAAGGAAATAAAAGTTGAACCTTTCCAAACAAGAAAAGATTTTAAATTGATCATCACTTTTTAAAAAAATAATTCATTTCATATTCTTAAGAAGATTTCAATTCGGCTCTTTAATTAAATTAAGTGGGAGAGCAGCCAAAATTTAAATCTTATGATATTACATGAAATATATATTCAAAATATATAAAGTATAACAATATGTATTTTTATATCCATGTGGTATTTAAATTATCAATATTTGATATCTTGTGATTCACAAAATGAATCCTGATCCAAACGCAAATGAGCCTATCAAAACCGTCTCAAATCTGACGAATGGTACAATCCATTTTAAGAAATGATGTCCCAATAAAAAAATTTCATCAATGAAAATTTGCTCTTTAAATTTCACGTACAATCATCGCGATTTGAGCTTCACGTTTGTTGCATGCATAATTATATTTGATGAAAAAAATGATGCAACGTCTGAACTAAATTAAATCAGAGAGTGATTAATTTTACGTAAATTGATCTAATACGATTGAGGATTGAGTGAATAATTACGTTACACTTTTATTGGTTGTTTGGGTTTGTGTTCCCTGGTTAGGATCTGATCTGGCTTGGTTTGGGCTGAATACAGTGAGTTAACTCACTGAGTGTTTGGAACCCGTCTGAGTTGAATCGCAACCGAGTCTGATCGGATGGATCTGGACTGTTGGATGGCGTCTTTTAACTCCAGCCGTTGGATCTGAGTCCTCGGATCGAGTCTTTCTTTGCCTTAATCGTGAGTCGTCAGATTGTTCTTATTTGATACTCACCTTTGGATGTGTTTCTTGATGGCGGTGGTTACTTCCAATTAGTGGATTCCCGCGTTGTTTCCGTGGTTTGATCTATTGATTGAATCTGTGCCCTTGATCGATAATTGCGCGGCTGATTCTGGATCGTTGGATGCCGTTTTGAATTACCCTAACCTTATACTTGCCTTATTCTTTCTGTTTCGACAGTTCGAGCCTGTCGAGGAGCTCCAGGGAAGAACGGGGAGAGCGGAGGGGGATCGGAGGAGAAACGGCTGTCTCTCCGGTGGAAGCGGCGGTTTCCGGTGAGGAAACCCTAGAAGAATCTGAGCAGGAAGAAGAGAAGAAACAGGGGGAAGACTGAAGAAGAGCTAAGTTCTTTTCTTAAAATCTTGATTAGCTTCGCTGGTTGTCTGTCTTCCTCTATTTATAGTTCTTGGCTTGTTCTTCTAGAATCTTCATCTGTTATGCCTAGATCTGTTATTTTACTAAGTGGATCCCTTGCTCTCTCTAACAGTTGAGGTTGTTATTTTACATTATAAATTGGATCGTTGTTCCTCTTGTCTATTTTTTGACGGTTCTCTGTTGTATATTGTCAGGGAAGTTACGTACTATTTGATGTAAGTTCTCTTATTCTTGTAGTGGCTCTGTTGGAAAGTTAATGTTGCTATTTAGAATTGGTTTGATTTTACGTAAGGCGTTCCTTTGGATATTATCTTGTTGTTGCTTTGGGGATATGTGTTCATATCATTACTCCCCTCCTCACCTTGACCTTGTCCTCAAATTCAATGAGATGCTTTCGTATTTCTTTACTTGATATCGAAGCTTCTCATTTAAATCCTTCTGTTTGTCTTGATATTTCTTTACTTTGTGGCTCTCCCGTTAGTACCTTTCTTTGATCTAAACTTTTAACAAGTTGATTACTATCTGCCCATCTTCTGAGCTGATTTGGTAATTTTTACTGATTGTAATGTAAAAGCATGTCTGTATTGTCCAAGTCTTTGGATTGAAGCTCTCTTCTATATTATCGGCCATTTGTTTCATGTTGTTTGTGAGCTTCCTGTGATTTAGATGGGTCTGTTCAACCTATCTCGAAAAAGAATCCTCCTTTTATGTGGTCGTAAAGGATTTGGTGCCACGACTTATTATGGACTATCATTTGCGGTTATGCTCTATGGTACTCTATATGGGGTATATCGAATTATACTTCTAGCTAATTTATGGTCGGACTTATTGATAACTATTTAGACTATTCTATACTTAGATAATTATCGTCTGTAACACGGATTGAATGGCTGATATTTGAAGCTTGTTGCTACTGTTTCTTCTTGCACCCATTGGCTGTCGGGCTGATTATCATGTGGTAGTTGATGTTCTTGTTCTTCATTGACACTCATGAATGCACATAAGTTGGCTAAGGGCTGTTTGTTGCTATATTGATTGCCCTTTGGTGGATTAGGATGTAGGTGTTTCTATTTGATGTTCTCTTCTTTGTATTTCTTTGTATTCTTTGTATCGATAACTATCCTCCATTAAAGAAATGCTTCTGAGGAAGCGGGTTGTAGAACTCGATTTCTCTTCTAATTTGGTTTAAGCCATTCAAAGCGACTTGTAGCAATTCACGTGGGATATCGAAATTTGGTTATTTAGGTCTTCAAACTGTATAAAAGCTGTTGCTTGTTTCTTTGTTGAAGCTAGTTCTCCTCTTAAATCATTAGAGAGAGAAGGGCCAAATCTCTGCATAACTTGTTCTTTAAATTACGTCCATGAGTTTATTTTATTAAGATGCATATATTGATACCGACTAAGTGCGAATCCATCCAATATGGCTATTAAGAACTTTTGTTCTTGATAAATGTGATATTGAAAGAAATCGCTTTGAGCGACCGACCTTTAGGGTTATCTCCATTAAATCCGGGCATATCTATTTTAATATGCATTGCCATGGGTGTGTGTGTATGTAATCGTTTGGAGAATCGGATTCATAAAGGGATGCATCACATACCGGCTTGGAGGTCTTTTCTAACAGTTTTCTATTGTTGACAATCTCTTTGATAATTCATTCAATGCCATATGATTGAGGTCATTTCTTTGTTCATTGTTGTTCAATCGGTAACACATTCATCTAGGGTTTTGGATGTGTACCTTGTTTTCACCATGTTTTTGATTGAGGATGTAGATGTGAGTTTTGGGAATCAACGAGAACCAATAATAACTAAATTACGTATTTCATCGAGAGAGTGATTAATTTACGTAAATTGATCTATCTGATGAGATTGAGTGAATAATTACATTACGCTTTTATTTGGTTGTTTGGGTTGTGTTCCCGTTAGGATCGATCGGCTTGGTTTGAATCTGATTGAGTTAACTCAGTGTTTGGAACGTCGAGTTGAATATAGCCGGTCGGATGGATCTGGACTGTTGGATGGCGTCTTTTAACTCCAGCCGTTGGATCTGAGTCCTCGGATCGAGTCTTTCTTTGCCTTAATCGTGAGTCGTCAGATTGTTCTTATTTGATACTCACCTTTGGATGTGTTTCTTGATCAGGCGGTGGTTGATTACTTCTGAATTAGTGGATTCCACGCGTTGTTTCTGCGTGGTTTGATCTATTGATTGAATATTGCTGATCGATAATTATGGTGATTCGGATCGTTGGATGCCGTTTTGAATTACTAACCTTATACTTGCCTTATTCTTTTTTTTGACAGTTCGAACTGTCGAGGAGCTCGAGGAAGAACGGGGGAAGCGGAGGGGATCGGAGGAGAAAGCAGCTGTCTCTCCGTTAGGCGGTTCCGTGAGGAAACCCTAGAAGAATCTGGCGAGGAAGAAGAAAGCAGGGGAAGAAGAGCTAAGTTCTTTTCTTAAAATCTTGATTAGCTTCGATGGTTGTGTCTTCCCTATTTATAGTTCTTGGCTTGTTCTTAGAATCTTCTGTTATGCCTAGATCTGTTATTTTACTAAGTGGATCCTTGCTCTAACTTTTGAGGGTTGTTATTTTGTTATAAATTGGATGCGTTGTTCCTCTTGTCTATTTTTGAGCAGTTTCTCTGTTGTATATTGTCACTGGGAAGTTCTGTACTATTTGATGTAAGTTCTCTGTTATTCTTGTAGCTGAGCTGGCTCTGTTGGAAAGTTAATGTTGCTATTTAGAATTGGTTTTACGATTTCTAAGGGTTCCTTTGGATATTATCTTGTTGTTGCTTTGGGGATATGTGTTCATATCAGCAACTCACAGAACTCAAATCCGAAAATCAGAAATGACCTAAAGCTATAGATATTCATGCAACGATACATAACTCATGTGCTTAATATAGTGACTAGGTAGTCAACAATGATCAAAGCAATATCTGCATAAATGTTGCACCAAAAATGATACCAATAGTGTTATTTATAAATGAGAAAATACATTAATATAAAATTTTTTATAATCTTACACGCAGAAAATCTCAAATATCTCATGAAATAAATAATAATAATCTCTCAAATCAATTCGTCTCAAATAAAACTCTTAAGTCAAATCTCAATCAAGAATTTTATAATAAATAAAAAATTCAATGATACATTTGCGAGTATTTATTTCACAAAAAAACTTTGTTCACCGCCTAAAGCTTGGAGACCAAACTTCAAGGAGATGCCTTCTAAAAGTACTGTAGCCTGTTTAAAGAACTAGCTACTGTTTATTGAACAGACATAACATGCATCATTATGAAGTTTATTTTGCTTATTTCTATGTTTATTGAAACTTTACATTTGTTTTATCATAGTGATAGTTTTTGGTTACATGAAAAGCAACTATGATAAAGAAACACAATTGCACCTGATACAAGGAATAAGGAAAATGTAGACCTTTTTTTTTTTTTTTTTTTAGACCTTGAGCGTGCGTGCGTGTGTATATACTCTAAATCAAACGGGAAATGATATTTTTTACAATGGGTTATTACAACGATGAAGATAAAATTTACGATATTTTCTTTAAACTTACCTTAAGCTAGACCCTTGGACTTTGTACAGGGAACTTTATACAGATGGCTGGCTAGTTGCTGATCAAAATAATTCTTGAATGTGTACCTTGATTCTGCCAATTGTTTTTCTATTCTCTTATTTGTACCATTCAATGGTAGCACACAGATCACGGTGGTAGCATTCTTGGATTTGAATTTGAGGACATCCATGATGCGATAACGTCTACTAGCATTTCAATATCCTTCGAAATCTGCGTGCGAAGGATCCTTGAATTTGGACCCAACGTGTTATTAACTTCTTTTGCCACCGATTCCCATGGCGTCCCAGCAGTTAGATTTGCCAGAAGCTCACCTCCACGGTTCACAGCATCAGCCATTGCAGGAGGAATATCAGGAAGGACCTATAAATATGGAAAAATTATCCAAAAATAAGAAAAAAATCCAAAAATAAAAAATATTATGCATGATAAGAGTATAGGAATTGAAAACATTATAAAAATGAACATAAAAATCAAGGAAAAAAATTTCACAATGTTATAGGGGAACAACTTTATCAGTTCCGAATCAGGAATCTAAATCAATCTAACATATTAAAACATTCATCTCTAGTTTGAAATAGAAAAGAAAATAGTGCTTGCAGATTAAAATTCATTGGCATGTTAACATGAAACTTACCTGTTGCAGTGGAAGCCCATGGTCTCCAGGCAATGAACGGATTGACAAGTCCAGCTGAGAACTTACAGAAGATTCACTGCTTAACAATTTGGCTAGTGTTCGAGTTTCGTCAATCGTATCATCCTTGAACTGTATTAGTAAATTCCTTGAAACTCCATAGTAGGATTTTATCTGCAAAATTAAATCGTTTTATAACTCAGGGTATATCTATTTTAGCACTAAGCTTACCTTTTGGTAAACTAAATTCAGTCATCCAAGTTGGCATAAGTAAAGACAACGAATAAATAATATTTTGGAAAAGATCAAGTGTTAGGATCCAAAATCCTAACCTAAATAGTGTTGCTCTATCAATCTCAAAATAAAAGAAAAGTAATCTAAGGAGAAATTTATTCATTATTCACATATCATCCATCTCTCTAAATGGGATATTTCTAGAATACAAACTCACTAATTAACCAGCTTTAATAACACTAATTACAAGAATTATCTAGATATTAATCACAAATTACCAAGTAATTATAATTTTATGTTGTTGATTCCTAATGTTATGACCCTTCCCAGAGCGACCCTATCCTCAAAATTAGACTTCCAAGTCAATTCAGCAGGATAGCAACCATCCATTCAACCACAATTTCTCGAGCGGATCTTTTTTATGCGCTAGAGCAACAAGGACATTACAAAAGAAAACATTGACTGCTTCACAGTTGAGGAACTCCTCGAGTCCATTTTTTATTCCCATGAATGTGTTGATCATTCATCTGACTACAATTCTACTTAGAGGCTATTTGGTCGGCTGACTTTTGTGTGTAAAGCAAATAAAATGCACGTAATTGTACTTTTACTGTGTTTGGAGAACTACAAATTTAGCGTGTAAGCCAAATACCACAGCCCTAAATTTACTGTGTATTCCTCTTACGCTCGATTCGGTTGAAAAAAGAAATCACGGTTCATCTCTCTCCCCGTATTCCTCGGCATCTTTGACGACTCCCCACACACCCGCTCGACGCACTTTTTCTTTGGTCCCGATGCAGTTTTCCTTCGGCCTCCTCACCGCTTTCTCATTGATGCCCAACAAGCACGGTCTACATCGTCAGCCAATCTCACCAGTACCTCTTCCTTGTTCTCGTTCACACTTCACCTTATCTGTGTCACAGTGGTTGGAGGTAAGCTTCATATCGCAATGGTTTATTTATTTTTATTTTTTTGAGAGAGGGCAGCAAGGTGTTTGGCTTTTGGAAATAAAAGGTTGTTACAATTAGTGGATGTGCTTCTCAATTACGAGTCTTGATTTGTGATAAAACAAAAAAATGGGCATTTTCTTATAGATACTTCAAGAACGACAAACATAAAGCTATCAATTGATGGATGTGCTTCTGGCAAATTGTGTGTTTTTTTTCTTTGGTATAAGATGGAAAATATAGTAGGAAACAATCCTGTATTTCTTTTACTCGAGGTAGTTCAAAAAAGTACTTGAAAGAATATGACAGCATATAATACCAATCATTACGTGGCACAATCAAAATCCAGAAATTTTTTATCTTTAAAATAATATATATATACATATATGTATATATGTATATAAATATAGATACATGTGTGTGTGTATATATATATATATATATGTATAGCACAATTCAAGTTCATTCTGAGTCATGAATGGTACATTAGTTGTCTCCTGCTCTTCATTATCAATTTAATCCAATAAGAAATTATTCTGAAGTTTGAGTAAATTTGAGTTTTCAAGCCAATTTCAGAGGCCTAATTTGTATGGCGAGCTATTCTCCTAATAGATATGTAGAAATATATCATCTAGCATAAAGAAAAATAATTGCTATATGAAATACATACATGCTAAGCCATAGGGTAAAAAACACATACATTACTTATATAATTCTACGAATGAAAATGACTTTGATCAATAGTATTTTTATCCTAAAATAATTTTTTGATTATCAATTATTTTGATCACTATTCCACAAGTGATAGCACAATTGATAATTTAACACAACATTACTATTGAAAAAATATTTTCTTTCTAATGAGTATATATCAATTTTCTACCTTTATATAATTATTGCTTGTGCTTCAAGATGGCAGAGCAGTTACACCTGAATGCAAATCTAGTCAATCTGAATGACGTCTGCGAAGTCACAAATATTGTTCAATGTCAAAATCATTTAGCTGTTCATGTTGTGATTGCTGCATCTATGAATGTTATGCTTATTTTATTATATAAGATGAGTAAAGGAAGACAACGATGTGATCCTGAACGGAATATATAACGTCAAAAATATCTTCTTAGGCTAGACCATCGTTCCGATTCTGACTGTATTAGCATGGTTCGAATGAGAAAACAACCCTTTTTTAAGTGCGATTTAATTCGCACAAAAAAGTTGCTACAAGACACTTTCAATGTAAAGATTGAAGAGAAACTCGCTATGATACTTCATACACTTGGACATAGCGTTCGCAATCGAGTCATTCGATTCAACTTTCAACGGTTTGGAGAAACAGTTAGCCAGTACTTTAATGCATCTTTATATACTATAGGAGAGTTATGTCATGAGCTGATTGTGCCTCCAGTACTCCAAACTTCTTATAAGATACAAACAAACTACAGAATTATGTCATTCTTTCAGGTAAGCATTGATCTTATGTTTGAAATTTATTTCTATCTTCATATTTATATTAAAATAATTTCTTGTAAAATTAAGATTGTGTTGGTGCAATAGATGAAACTCACATTAAAGCTAAGGTACCTAAGGAGCACGAGTCTGCCTTTAGAGAAAGAAAACTATATCCAACCCAAAATATCTTAGTGACAATAGACTTTGATTTAAGATACACTTATGTATTAGCTGGTTTGGAAGGTTCAGCACATGATGCAATCGTCCTTAGAAATGTCTTAGAAAGGCTTGACGGTTTACGCATTCAAGAAGGTACAATGTCATATTTTAATTTTGAACTTCAAAAATAGTTATGTTGGCATAACTAAAATTACAATTAGAAAAAAGTTTCATTTCTCCGTATTGTGCAACAAGATACCACTTAAAGAGTTTTCTTCACTTGGACCTACTAACTATAAAGAGTTCAACTTAAGACATTCATCATTATGCACTGTAGGGCTTGAGCTTTTGGTTCTTTGAAGAATCGTTTCACTATCTTAAAAAGTGACCCTTATTTCCCATTGCAAACACAAGTTGAAATTGTGTTAACTTATTGCATACTACATAATTGGATAATTACTGAAGGTGGTGACGAAATCATTGTTTCGGGGAATGAGTGGCATAATAGACATCACTTGAGCAGGAGATCTCAAATATTCATAGATGACTCTCGAGAGTGATTAGATAAAAGAGATCAAATCGCTAATGACATGTGGGATCTTATGGCAAGTGCTGGTTTTTAAAAGCTAGAATATAGATGTTCTTTCACTCCTAATTTTGTGTTAATGTTTTGGACTTTTACATATTTTTGTTGTAGATATTGTATACAAAATTATTACTTTATATAGTATACTATAATGTTGGCAATGCAAACACAAGTCTTTTATTAAGTTTTTACAATGTTCTTAGCATGACTTACTTTCTATTTTAATATATGTTATTATTAGAATATTGCTTTTATCGGCTTTTCTATGCTCCATGACAGAACTGGATTTAGGTAAATAATGTCTTGTACTTAACTATTCAATTGGTTTACAACATCTCCATTTCTAGTAAAGATTGATTCTCATTACTTATTGAAGAAGTCACATATATACATTTTTTTAATTTTGATGACTATTAGGTTCAAGTGTAATGGAATCACTCCAATCAACAACAAATGCTACTACTAGCAAGAAAAGAAAAAAATTTATGTAGAACTTGAAACCATAATGGATATCAAGGTTATTGCAAATCATGTGTGAATATGTGGATGCAAATCTGAGAAGTGTTGAAGGCTTTCAGTATTTGAAGAAAAAGTCAGGTGTTTCCTGGGATGATGAAAAGAAAATGATTTTAATGGGTCCTGAAGAATACACATCACATATTCAAGTATACAGTTACTCTCATTAAAAATTATTTTCCTATTATCCATGTAAAGCTAAAATGACATTTTGTTATACTATAGGCATTTGGAAAATATGCAGCTTACATGAATATCCCAATCACAAATTATATGGAGCTAGAAAAGGTCTGTGGAAAGGTACATGCTACTGAAGAATGGGCAAAGTCGAGAAGCTCTCAGACTTCATTTAGGAGTCAGCATATTCACTTAGATGATGAGGAGTCCTTACACTTCATGGAAACTGAGGTGGATGCATCTCAAGCTCATGTTTGGGACGATATTGAAGTTAAATAAGATTCTGTTGGAATAACAAAGCAAGGATTAGCATCATCTTTGAAGAGATTGCCTCCAAGAAAGAAAAATAAGAACTTATCTACTTATCAAATATTTAGGGAGCACATTGTGATGATGGCTGATAGTGTTTCTCAGGTTGCCAATGTCATTCAAAGTTCAACAAGAATATCTGAGGAAAGAAAGATATTCTTGAATTGATGATTAGCTTATTCGATTTTTCGCAAAGAGATTGATGCAATCTACGACACCTTAGCTAGTAACCCTACAATGATTACTTCATTCCTCACAAAATTGGCAAGATGGATGCAAAAGCAGTTAAACAAATGATACCATGATATGGGTCATCATATTGGAATGCAATACATTAGGCCATTATGTTGAATGTATTAAACTTTTGTTGTATGTTTCACAACCGTTGTGTTTGTCATATATATTGACTTCTGAGTAGGTTCGTTGTTATAATTTTAAAACTTTGTATTTAAAGAATTTGTAGATTTTGATTGTTTTTCTTGTCTCACTTATAAATCAAGCGAACCCATTCGAATTAGAGTATTTTTATGTTATTTAAAAGTATTTTGAGAATCAATTTAGATGTTTGATGCTGGTAATTGAAGTTTTGGACAAAATCTGACTTCCAAGGAATCAAAAGACGCAAATTTTGAATTAATGTATGTGAAAAATTGTGTTACTTGTGATTGGTTTAAATGTTGTGATAATGCATATGCATTGTCCTTCCTGCCAGAAATTTCTCTGAAGATATTGGCTTGACGTCCTTAACCAAAAAAGAAAAAAAAAACAATGTGATTTTTTTAAGTAGCAAACAGAGCCAATATTCATCTCTTATTGATATTTAATTTCAAGTTAATTATCCCTCTTCGACTTTGCTGATTTTGGTATGTGGTACTTTTGATTCTAACTAATGTTGGTTCTCCTTCCATAAAATTAACCAAATTTGCACTTAAGCAGCTTTTACTATTTTTAATTTAACATATCTTTAGTCTATTTACTTAATGCTCATTCGATTCAGACTTTATATGACACCTAGCATGGTTATCTAAATTTTTTAGTAACATTCTTCCCAAGTAGCTTTAGAAAGATGACTTAGTATTGGGTTCATATTGATGATAACTCAAAATTTTCTTAAGCAGTACTAAATGCATAAATCTTGTTGTTAATACTTTATTTAGTAAGTTATATTGATGGCTAATTCTTGCTTGCAATATTTATTTTCACCATAGATAATAGTTCTACAAATTATCCTAAACATAACTCAAGCATGACTTTGCTATTTACGCCTTCCAAGAGGCCTTTTCAACGCTATCCATTAAAGCCAAATGGAAGAGGAAAGTGGCAGAAGACTTCTTCATCTGCTACTCAACCAAGTCAATACAAAATACCGCCTGGTTCTATAGTTTTAAATATGTTGTCTTTCTTCAAAGTTTGATGAGTATTGAGTGTGATATATATCGCGGTCTGACATTTTTTTCGTGTTTCAATTTTTTTATATGATATTTCGAGCGTAGAATCCGTGAGTAATTATCAAATTGATCAACATGAATGTTGTGGAAAAGTTCGCTAGCTTTCCAACGATACCTTTTATCTAATTCTACAAGGATCAAGTGAGATATATATGAAAAAATCAGCATGGCAAGATTTTCTGCATTTTTTCAATTTTTTTTTTTCATACGATGTTTGTAAGAGAACTATAACGAATCCACGGATACTTATCAAAGATGATCAACATGAAATTTGTAAAGAATTTCATTAGCTTTCCAATGATACCTTTCATCTAATTCGAGAAAGGATCGAGTGAGATATATGCAAAAAATCAGCGCAAGGCATCATTAACTGCATTTCAGTTTTTTTTTTCTATCACGCTTATGAACCGTGAATCCATGGATAATTATCAAAATTGATCAACATGAAAGTTGTGAAGAAGTTCATTATCTTTCCAAAGATACATTTTTCATCTAATTCGGACAAGGATCGAGTGAGATATGTAAAAAAACCAACGCAAAGGCATTATTTTCACATTTCAGTTTTTTTTTTTCATATCACATTTGAATCAGAATCTAACTGCGTAATTATCAAAATTGATGAAAATGAAAGTTGTGGAGAAGTTCGCTATCTTTCAACGATACCATGTTCATCTAATTCAGACAAGAATTGAGTGAGATATATGCGAAAAATCAGTGTTGGGCATTATTTTCTGCATTTCAATTTTTTTTTTTTCATATCATGTTTGTGAGAACTGTAGCGAATTCGTGGGTAATTATCAAAATTGATCAACAGTTGTAGAGAAGTTCATTATCTTTCCAATGATACCATGTTCATCTAATTCGATAAGATCGAGAGATGAGATAAAAACTAACGCAGGGCATTATTTTCTGCATTTCAATTCTTTTTCATATCACTTTTGTAAGAACTGTAGTGAATCCGTGAGTAATTATCAAAATTAATCAACATGAAAGTTGTAGAGAATTTTGTTTCAGAATTTTGTCTTCTTTGCAAAATGATGTTTTAGCTATGACTGATAATTTTGTTCATAATTTTGGTAATATGTTTTGCATTTCTAAGGGATTTGAATCTTTCATTTATCCCATAAATGAAAATTGTACTAAAAATCTGGATTCTACTTCTCTTGCTTCTTTTATTAATGAAGACAGGGAGGCTACTGCTGATCCCTATTCCTTTGCAAAGGATACTCATCAGCTCTTGTTGTCTCTCTGCTGGTTGTGCTTGAGCTTTGTGTGTCTTGATTGTGTTTTTATTCTGGGGCTATCTTTTGCCTTTTCTGTACTGTCACCTTCTTTCAATTTTTCTCTCTTGTTGTCTCTCTGTCAGGTCTGCTTCTATTTTCTGGTTTTTGTGGTCTTTTTTGGCTTGAGTGGTGTGGTGTTTCTTGTGCCTTCTTTTCTGGTGGTTGGCATTGTTGCTTGCTTGGTTATCTGATTTTCTATTTTGGTGGGCTTGGCTTTCTTTCTGCTGGCTCCGTATAGGTTACACCTGTTCACTAGTCTGTGTCTTCTACTCTTTGTTTGTTTTTAGCTCCTTTCTGGTGGTTGGCCTTGTGGGCTTATTTGAGCTTTTTTGGCTCTTGTGGTTATATCCTTTTCTGTGTTTGTTTCCCTTCTTCTGAGATTTGTTTTCTCTTAGATAATCCTTCTCTTTGGTGGCTTTATTTATTCTGGTCTTGGCTTTTATGGCTATGATGTGTTGTACTTTTCTTTTTGATTGGTAGCATTTTATGTAATTATAACCCTTCTTTTAAAATTTAGATGCTCTCATATTTTGTTACCCCTATTTCTTTCATTATTTTCTTTCATTTTTTTGAATGATCTTTTCTTCTTTATATCTGAGCCTGAGCCTTTATGCCTTCTTTCATTGGCTTTATTTATTATATCTTCATCTTTAAGCCTATATTACTAATCTTTTTATTTGAGTTTTTTGCAGGTTGTCTCTCTTCTTATTAAGGATCTGGACTCTTTCTAATACTCTTTGGCATTCAATAACTTATCTTGCTAATGGTCTCTTCTTTCTTAGATGGCTGGAGTTGTCTCCTTTGTTTTTCTTTTGGTCATCGCTTTTAGTCTTTTTTATTTTATTGTATTTAGTTTGGGGACTTTTCTCTTTAGGCTTTCTTGTAGCTCTTTGAGCATTAATTTTTTGAGAGTTGTATAATTTAAGGACTTTTTATCCTTTTTTTTAGTGCAATAAAATTTTTCTTTTTTTATATATATATATATATATATATATATATATATATCTTAGCTTAATTTGATTAATTTTAAGTAACTTAACTTTGAACTCCACTCAAGATTACATATTGAGCTAGGAGATTGAATTTATTTCTCTTCTAAAATGTCTCTAATATATAAATCATAAAGAAGCTTTTAATTTTAAAATAAATATATTGTAATCCTTTTTTAACTAAGTAGTAAATTTTTAAATATAATTTATTTATATTTTATTATATATTTAATTCATTAATTTAATAATTCAATTAATTTAAAAAAATTCTGCAATTACTTTACATACAATAATATTCATAATACAGGTATTTATTTTACTTTACATATACCCAACCAAACAGAAAATATAATTTTCATGTAATTTACTTTACATACAACCAAACAAGTGTAAAATATTCATAATTCATTGTATTCACTTTACATTGCATTCTTTTATACTACATTCCTTTTTCAGCCAACTAAATAGCCCCTTAATCAATCTTCTGCACTATAGTTGCAACACGATTACCATTTGCTCATTCACATTATCTACAATTTCTCTAACAAATAAACTTGCATGTTGTGATCCAAAGTTTGTACAATTTGATCTCTAAGATCATGCTCAAAGTTCTCAAGAGGGGGGCGAAGGTGTTGTAGAATATTTTGTTTGAAAGTCTTCCAAAAATTTAAGCATTTGTTCAAAGGCATCCAGTGGGGGTAACATAATGTTAGCCATCCATATACACCAAGAAAATTGTGAAATGTTGCACATTGGATAGAACATGAGACAGAAAAAACTAACCAACCATAAAAAAGATATTCTTGTGGATTTTTTCCATTGAACCGAGAAATGATTATTTTAAGAACTCTTGAATGATTATGAAGTAATAACAAAGATGAATTGTGTTTCACGAACAAACTTAAATTGCTCATCAATCAAATATTGTTTTAATTTGTTCCCTATCAAAATAGGACATTAGGAGATGTCATCATAGATCATCATGATTGATGATAACTTACTCCTTTCTTTGCAACTCTTATCATACAAGTTTCCATTGTTCTTGAAACAATGTGGAATTTCTTTTATCTTTTGCTTGATATTCTCAACAAGAAAATATTTGTACATTTTACATGTGGCGATTTAACATCTGTAATAGTATCAATAAGAGCACTCTAAGAACATAAGAATCCTATAAGCAGCTTTGCAAAAGACCATTCCAATTGGTGGAATATAGGATCCATCAAGGCTGAAACACATGGTTAGCAAAGAGATCACATTTGGTTCACAGAGATTTGGGATGGCAAGTGAAAGTCGGGGAACTACACCAATATTGTGAGATTGATCATATGGATGAAGGTGTGACCAGAGCTAAGCAAAGAATTTTTTGAGGCAGATAGTGAGATGCAATTGGGAAATTCAAGCTAATCAAAGTTCTTCGATAAATGGCTGAAGGTGTCTTGAAACAACAATAGAGGTTCGCCAATAGAATGAAGGTATCATGGAACATAGTCGTTTCTTGAGTTTCTTGAGTTTCTTGAGGCAAGACAGTAAGCAACATCTGGTTGGAGGATGCAGCCATGGATCACGCCTTCATAATAGGTGGCATGCTGTACTGTATGACAAAAGGCATGTGGCTGAATAGAGTCATGCAAGATGGAATGCTAGTTTCAACTCAAAAATGAGTTTGGAAATTGTGGGCGTCGAAAATTCACACTCACCCTCTTGATGAAGAGAGTTTGATTTAAGTGTCGGTTAAATTTTCAAAAAAGATATAAGATATGTAGATAAGATACTATTTAGAGATTTACATTTTATAAGGACTTTAGAATTGGTGAAGTCATATAGACCTATAATTAATTATCCCTCATGAGCTTATGGTCGAGTCGCTAAATACTTAGCATATAGTAAAAGTAACTAGAGTTTAAAAATTATGAAATTCACCATTATTAACTTAATGAAAGCGAGATGATCAAGATTCTATAGTTCCATCATCGATGATCTGCTCTACTTAATCGTATATGTATAATCGACAAGGATCATACTATATTGTTTAAAAGGAGATCGATAAACTTAAGTTGAGATTTAAGGAGACAACTTAATTTAGCTAATAGAAGACCTTTTGCCTATCAAGTGCAACCTATGGTTCACAACTCAAAGGCAATGCTATTGGGAAACATATGGGTTACATCCATGATCGTAATATATTTGTATCATTTTAGAACTAACCACCTGGTCAGAGGCTTTGATCATAGCCGCTTTATATGAAATCCAAACAACGCGTAAGAGAAACAGATCCTTACTGTATGAGATTGTTTGAGAGTGAAAGTAGTGTACTCTTATAGACTTTGATATTTGTCTAAAGAGATAATTTTAAATCCACTTTAGCTAAGAGATGTTGTGCACTATCACCTTCCACAACTCAAAAGCGCCATTAGGAAACATACTGAACAGGATCAAAATATAATAGTGTCATTTGACACAAATCACCCGATCAGAGGCAATTGTCATAATCGCTTTATATGTGGAGCATAGTGGTCGAACCACGAAAGCAAAATACTTAAGTCATGTCATTACCATGAGATTGTTTAAGAATAAATATAGTAGTGTACTTGACTTGACATTGACTTCTTCATGAGTTACGAGTTTTCTTAAGCTGCCCTACTACTGACAAAAGATTACGAATGATTAGATAGATTTTAGCTATAAATTTTAAATAAGTGATTTCATTTAACATGGATTTACTAAGTTTATATATTTCATTGAGATTTAATTTTATAAAATTCGATTTGAAACTTAGAGACATTCTAATGATAATATCCCTCTAATTGAAATGTTCATTCGACATGATTATCATCTAGACCCGCTTGATCGCTCATTTTATCACTTTAGACTCTAATGTTTAAAAAGGAGAAATCGGAACTCAGACGTTTGTTTTATCGTAGTGAGAGGTATAAGTCTCGAGAGGATCGAGGCATAAGCCGAAAACAATAAAAATTCATAAAATAAAAATAAATCTAAAAATGATAAATTATCAATATATTCACACAGTTCATTATCAAAAGGCACAAAGCACAAATCATAATATTAAATGTTAATATAAAATATAAATTAAAATCTGATTTTATATAAGCGATAAAATTTAAAAGTATCATGAAAATCAAGATATACAATAATATTTTCATAACTTTATCATTTTTAGATAAAAAATTTATATGTAACTATTATCCTCAGAATATATTTCATCATACTTAAAATCTTATAAAACTACTACAACTTTTTTCTTATTTCCTATAACAATTAACAATATATTTAATATAATCTTAAATAAAATAATAGATTAAAAATAGGGAGAAAAATAGAGGTATTAATCTAGCCCTTGCTTCTTGGAAGCATGTCACTGCCCAGAAATTCTAACTCATACTGCCTGAAAAAGAAAAGTAGCACTAACTTGCATAATTTGAGAGAGCTAAATCGTTCAAAATTAAGAATTATAACTCATTAAGATGACGAAATAAATAAATATAATAATTTATAAAATAAATTATTATTACAAAAAATTAATTATTATTATTTATAAAAAATAAAGTGAGACAGCCAAAGCCTGTAAGCCTCATTTGAAAAAGTCATAAGTCTCATTGGATCGAGTGAGGCTTAAGCATTGGGCTCTCTTCATGCGCCTCAATTCAAGGCATACTTCGAAGTGTACACCTCAAATGCATTTTTAAATAATGATATACTCTATCAACTCCATTAATCTAATAAGAGAAGATAGAGTCTAGAATTTATATTTTGAAAGTTTAGATTTGAGGAGATCAATTATTAATATTTTGAAAAATATAATAATAATAATCTCTCCTATTGAAATTTACGATCATTACGACCATCATTGGGGTTAGACTTTGACAATTCTGCTTGTTTACTTGTAAAGGATTGAGTCAATAATCAAATTAAAGATTGACCACATAACAAACATTGTCGAGTTTAACTTAAGTGTTGAAGATTATGTCTAGAATTTGTATTTTAAAATTTAAGTTTGAGGTAATTTGACATTAGTATTTTGAGATTTTTTTAATATTGATAACCCATCCAATTAAAATCTACATTCATCGTAGCTATCACTGAGTATTTAGACCCACTTGATCATTCATTTTATTATTTTAGACCTTATGAAATCTATTAATCTAATAACAGAGGATTGAATCTAAGATTTATATTTTAAGAGTTTAGATTTGAAGAGATCAATTATTAACACTTTGAAACTTTCAATAATAATCTCTCCTAGGTTGAAATCTACGATCAACACAATTATCATTAAAATTTAGATCATGTTAACTTTGTTTGCTAGCAGAGGAACGAGTTTATGACTAAAACCTATGATTGTATTTTTTATCTTGAAACAGAGAGTTTATTAAGGTCACTAATCATTGTATGCAGATGTAAAAATCAAATTTTCTTCGAAGTGATTAAGCATTTAATTTGCAATCAATCTTATTAACTCTAGTTTTATGAGGAAGATCACATTGGCTAAATGGGACTTACAATTTCATCATTTAAATGAAGCGAGCCCATAAAGAATATGCATGATCGATAAATTTTGATTTAACTTCAAATACAAAAAACTTTTATTTTCATAAAGAAATTAATTATTGGTTATTCAAAATATAAATGTAACTTTAGAAATGAAATTGCACTTAGATTAATATTGATTTTAGCCTGTGTAGAATTCTTAGACCTTATGATTAAGTATTTATCACATTGATCGAAACACATGCACTCAATTTGACTTCAATTTAAGTTAACTCCCGCAATATTCTCATACATAAGAACAAAGCACTTAGCATATGTCTCTAGGCCCATATAGTTTATTTAAAGTTTGCTTGCACACTCTTAGAAGTATTATATTCAAATTTAATTTTATCTCGTAATACATGCAAATATCATTCTTTTAAACTATCTACATGCATCTTAATGCCACAAATTTGAATATGTTATTGCCTCATGTGTCCATATTAATTTTATTTAGAACTTTAATCATTTGCACGTATTCTGATGTGATGAGTTTGAATATGAGATCGCTTTATGATGCATGCAAGAATTCATTTAAAGCCTTAATTAATGACTTTTTATTCGCTTGTGCAATGTGTTATGGATTCTGTGGTGATTGGATTGAAAATAATATTTGAGTTCATCTCAATCTCATATTCTTTTGAGATTGAAAAATTTGCATTAGACGTTTATTTTTAAACAGGACATAAAAGTTATATTTTAAATTTTCAAAAATGGCCACTTTTTTTGCTTGTGCAGATGAGTGAGTGAATGGTTCAATGGTAGGTTTATCAGCCAAACCTCATCTTGTATTTGTTTATCACCCAGGAACGACAATTTTTATTTTTACATGACTTAAATATTATTTAGTGGGCCCTATAAAGTATCTTTTCTCAATTATAAATAGAGAGGCTATTCTTGTTAATTTCATTCCAATTAATTCAATTTTTTTGAGTGTTGTGAGTGTGAGGAGGTTCTATTCATTGCTTGGAGGAGCTTTGAATTTGATTTTTGCAAGTCACTTTAATTCAAGAATTTTTAAATTTTCATATTTGAATTTTAATTTTGATTAACCCTCAATTTAAGTTCACTTTTTGGCCCATTTTAAGTTCAATTTACATTTGAGAGTATTTTTATTTAGTTCTTTATAAATATAATATCATCATTAGGTCCAACAAAATTTTAATAGCTTCCTGACATCATCCTCATGTGAGAGCTACATCGAGAGTTTGTTCAACCCTCCTGCCTACTTTATTGAGCATAATGATTAGTATCTTTAACACTGCGACCGTGATCTTCTAACTCCCTGCTTTACTGTGCATGACGGGATCTTCAAATATATGCATAAAACAAAGTATATAAGTTTGCACACATTCTATTATTCATATATTTTTTTGGCTTTAAACCTTTTTAAAAGAGACAACTATGACGATTAATCTTATAATATGAGAATTTTGATGATTTTGATTGCTAGTGATAATGATTTCTTATTTTATTTTTTATTTTCTATGGGAAAAGAAAGAAAAAAGAATGTCTCTCTATTAAAGATAAAATGAGATTAAAAAAGGGAAGAGAATGAGAGTAAGAGATCGGGTTTGGTGAAATAATAGTACCGTTGGATGGGAAGGTGAGTCGGGCTGTTGTTGGACTCAACATGAGGGGAAGACAGAGATGGAGATTTAGAGGCTAGATGAGGAAAGAATGATGAGATATGGCTGGAGTGTGGTAAGGTGAATCTGCATGTGGAGAAATGAGAGAGTGAGAGTTAGTTGGACTTTTAATGGTTGGGTGAGGAAGGGATGGTGAGAAATAGAGTAAACGTGAGAGGGTTTCTACGTGGGTAAGGGATCGAGAAGCTAGGGCGTTTGGAGAATGAGAATGAAGGAGTGAGAGAGGGAGAAAGCGTCAGTTTTGTGTTGCTCTACTGGACAGAGAGAGATGTCGAGCAGATTTGTGGAGAGGGAGCGAGATAGAGAATTTGGTTGGGCAGTTTGAGTAAAGACAGACAAAACGGTGGTTGTATGTGAGATCTGCGCAAGTTCAAGAAGAGGTCCGAGAGAGAGCGAGAATGAGATAGTCATGTGAATTTGCTGGGGTCGGCAAGGAGAATGATGAAGAAGAGGTGGGGCTTGGTTCTCAGCAGGGATGCGAGAGGTAAGGGTAGGAGGTTCGTGGAATAGGTTTTTTGGGAGAGAGGAATCACGTGTATAGATGAAAAAAAAAAGGGTGATGTATGGGTCCTTGAGGCACTTTTTTATTTTATCATTTCTTTAATTAATTATTGCATTCATTAATGTGAAGAAAAGTGGATTTACAGACTGCTCTTATTAGATATTGGCTTAGACGGAAGGTGGGAGAGCAATTTTATTATTATTATTATTATTATTATTATTATTATTTTATATATATATATATAGTATGATTATAAAAAAAGATATGATAGTTATTGCACACTTAACCGACCATAAGGGAGAACACTTCTCTCCCTTGAGCACGAGTTTGGAAGCAATCACCTAGTTATGTTGAGGTGTCGACTTCATCAAGCAAATACAAACGCCTTCATTAGATGGAGCCTCCTCAAGATTCAGCAAATTTGCTCAAGGGCCCAGCTCTACAACAACTTCTGGTTTCTGATGAAGTACCTATCAAGCCTAGGATGTCCGTTGATGTCGATCCCGCCGCTTCTAAGGATTTTGAGGTTAGCCAATTTGACACTTTCTTGACTAATGTTTTTCATCCAGCTGTCAAGACACCCTCTAAAGTTTTCCTTCTACTTTTTGGATGGGAGAAACATCAAAGTTAATGGAGCCAGTACACAACAAAGGCTTCGATGCTTTTGCTCTTATTCAGCTTACCTTTGACGTTACAATGCCATACCCTCCATAATTTGATGGTTTTCAAATTCCTATTGAGATACCAGCTCAGGTGTAACTTTTTTTGTTGTCTTATTTTCTTCTATTTACATTGCATTATTTTGAGAGTAATGTTGATGAAGTCATGTTTCTTTGTGCAGTCAATGTGTTGACTATCAGTTGAAAAATTTACTATAAGCATTCTTAGCTCCAAATCCTCACAATCGAGACATACAAGATAACAGCCTTATATTCCTACGAGACGTGATTTGTAGACTGATTCTTGGATTGCTGGAGTCGTTGAATTGTTTCATACCATACGTCAATGACACCTTAGATCTTCTAGCTTGTATCAATTTAGAGGAAGACATTCTCAAGTATTGAGAGGCTTTGTGGAGGGAAGTTGAGATCTCAATCGGGCAAATGAGGTTTTTTTCCATTGTATGGATCAGAGCATCTTTGTCAAAGTTTCGTGAACACATTAGGATTCAACAAGAGGCTGTTGACATGGCTCACAATGAGTTTGAGAAGAGCTCAAAACTTTAAGGTAATTCGTAGAGATCCACTGATATCGGGGAAAAATAGACAAACTCACTACCAAGCTAAAAGAACTTTGAAAGGAGTTCACAAGCTCATTATCCTATGGGAGTGATCTTTAGATGGAACAGGATAAACAAGCTCAAGCATTAGAGAGGGAGGGAGCATCGCTGATATCGGATTAGGCACCGCGCAACAAATGCTGACACTATATTAGCTAGAGCTATAGAGATGCTACAGGTTGTTGAAGCAAAATTTCACACATTCTCTGATATCATTGCACAGGTTCTGGATTTGCAGACCAGTCTTCCTTGATGTACTCTTTTTTATCTTTAAAATAATGTAGTCTATGAAATTATACCACTTTTATCTTCAGATATAATCTCTGTGAATGTTTTATTTTATCTTCATTAATAAATGTATCCTTTCTTATTGTAGTTTTTAAAAATATCAATGCTATATTTTTGGAAGTATTTATGAATGTTTATGAACAACAGTCTAGAAGAATGATTGTGTTCAAATCAGATGTAGGACAGTAAATAGATAATCTTTGGACTTGGCTATTAGAAGTTGATCGAGTAGATGAACATCATTGTTTGGTGGATCTATAAGACAAACTTGGTTAGATTCATCATAAGATATCCCAACCAATTTGTTAAAAAAAGTTGCGCTTCAATCCTAGTCTTTATGTTTTAACGGACTTATTGAAGACTTTGTTTTAATAATTTGGGGATTTACATTTTTCTTTGTTTTAACCTAGCTTTATGCTTTGACGGTCATAATGAACAGACCAACTTGAATTATCCTACAGACTTATTAAGAAAGTAAAAGTTTATCTTTTGCCCTAGTTTAATGTTTTAATGGTTTGGGAGATCCTGCTTGTAGTTCGCAGAACTCCCAAATGTATAAACCCATCTTTGGTAGGCAATAAAACAAAGGAAAGCCAAGTAAATATAAATCGTCCATACCTAGTATAGTAGGAGATGTCCAACTAGTGAAAAAAGCTCATCATTTTCATAGATAAATAATTATCATGATACACTCAAGTTAAATAGATCATTTGATAACACTCCTAAGATAAGACACTTTCTCATAAGAAGTCGAGAGTTCAGATGTTCATAGAAAAGGTGGCTCGTGAGCACATTAAAGAGCTGATGCCTCAAAGGTCTGATGACAAAGAGTTAAAAGAGTGAGGTAGACTAGTTTCCCCTTCTGCTTCCATTTGTCAAAAGCCTTCTACCAAATAATTCCTCATTATAAGGGGTATAGCCCTCATAACAGTAGCCAACTATTGGGAGTCCAGGGGCTCCTCTGAACCAATTCAGTAAGAGTTATTACTTGAATCCCAAAACTCCATCACCCTATGGATCCAATAAGGTGGAATACTACTGAGATCAAACAGGGAAATATATACTGCTCCATAAACCCCAATTTCTTGCAATATATTCTTGTGAGCCTATAAGATGTATTGGGCCCATGCCATATATCGACATGGTGGGTTATGAATTCGACCTATTGATGAGTCTCGTGGTAGTCTAATAAATATGATTGTAGTTGACATGACTCAGTAGCCTTGGTTGATCATTCTGCTTAATAGTATCGACAATTGGCAATTAAATATCATAAGACTCATAACTAATTTGATTTACAGTGTTATTCAAAAAACTGTACTAAGTACATTTCAACATAATGGTACTCACCCATTCAGCAAGATATTCAAAATCAAGAGAGCTCAATGCATAATCAGTAAGAATAAAAGATCTTATAAAGAAGGCGTGATGAGTCCGTCCCTCAACATATCTATATGTTGTTCAAGCCTGTCATATCGGCATCTCCTTGAAGATCTTGCACATCAATACCAGACTAGATAGCCTACTCGTTAGGCACAGTGCATGACATCGGACCTCCTCAAGTAAGCGTTGAGATAATATATTTCTAAAGGCAAAATGATAATATGATGAAATGTACAATGAGCGTTAACCGTGAAGTTATGGTTGTGCGACCTCAGAAGCCTAAAATGGTTTACAAAGATTTGCAATTAAGATAAGTTGAGAGTTATGATACTTAAATCAATTGTTGGAAAGATTGGATCGTTAATTAATTTACAGCAAACATGATCTACTTTAAAAGCATACCATATTTGTCAAGGGCATTTGTTGACCTCCATATAAGTGTCACAAATCTAATCAAATACGATATCTCGAATTAGAGCTCAAATAATTTTAATCATTGTTGAAACTATCTAAACATTATTCACCTTAATTAAAAACATAATGAGTCATGTGAAATGAGCTTAAAACATTTTGATTGCTACCAAAGGACATTGAGAAAAATTCAAGCATGTAAGAATATAAATCTAATACTAAACACAAAAGATAGGGATCATATACTCCAATGACAAATTGATGTGAGTGAGTCATAGAAGAAATAAATATAAAACATGATATGCAAATAAAAAAATGAAATTAATTAATGAAACCAAAATTAAAAATAAAGTAAATTATGTATGTATGTATGAATGGAACTAAACAAAACTATAACATTTCTTTAACTAAAATAAAATCATATATAAATTATATATATTATAATAAAAAAAATCTTTTAAGCTACTTATCTCTCAAAATCTATAATCATAAGCACTATTAATAATCATATCTTTTTTAACTCTTCCACCTCCAATCTAAGCCAATGGCTAACAAAAGCAACTTGTCAGCACTTCTCCCCACATAAATGGCTACAACAATTAACTAAAAAATAATAAAATAAAATAAAATTTAAAGGCTCATACATCAACCTTTTCCTTTTTTTGATATTTATCATCTGTACATTTGATTCCTCTTTCCTAAAAAAAACCATCCCACGAACCTCCTACCTCCTCTAGTAAACCATTGAGATAATATATTTCTAAAGGCAAAAATGATAATATGATGAATGTGTACAACATAAAGTGTTAACCACGTGAAGTTATGGCAGTGGGACCTCAGAAGCTTAAAATGGTTTACAAAGATTTGCAGTTAAGATAAGTTGAGAGTTACGATACTTAAATCAATTGTTGGAAAGATTGGATGGTTAATTAATTTACAACAAACATGATCTGCTTTAAAAGCATACCATATTTGTCAAGGGCATTTGTTGACCTCCATATAAGTGTCACAATCTAATCAAATATGATATCTCACGAATTAGCTCAAAATTATTTTAATCATTGTTGAAACTATCTGCATTATTCACCTTAATTAAAACATAATGAGTCATGTGAAATGAGCTTAAATCATTTTGATTGCTACCAAAGGACTTTGAGAGCAATTCAAGCATGTAAGATTATAAATCTAATACTAAACACAAAAGATAGGGATCGTCAATATACTCCAATGACAAATTGATGTGTGTGTCATAGAAGAAATAAATATAAAATATGATATGCAAATAAAAAAATAAAATTAATAAATGAAACTAAAATTAAAAATTTTTATAAAGTAAATTATGTATGTATGTATGAGTGGAACTAAACAAAACTATAACATTTCTTTAACTAAAATAAAATCATATATAAATTATATATATTATAATAAAAAAATCTTTTAAGCTACTTATCTCTCAAATCTCATCAAAGCACTAATAAAAATCTTTCCCCAATACTTTTATCAATCTATTTAATACAACAATCATATCTTCTTTTATAATCATACTTTATATATATATATAATAATAATAATAATAATAATAATAATAATAATAATAATAATAATAATAATAAGGGCTCTCCCACCACCAATCTAAGCCAATGGCTAACAAAAGCAACTTGTCAACGCACTTCTCCCCACATAAATGGCTGCAACAATTAACTAAAAATAATAATAAAATAAAATAAAATTTAAAGGGCTCATACATAAACCTTTTCCTTTTTTTTGATATTTATCATCTGTACATTTGATTCCTCTTTCCTAAAATAATTATCCCACGAACCTCCTACCTCCTCTAGTAAACCGTTGAGATAATATATATCTAAAGGCAAAAATGATAATATGATGAATGTGTACAACAAAAAGCGTTAACCACGTGAAATTATGGCTATGCGACCTCAGAAGCTTAAAATGGTTTACAAAGATTTGCAGTTAAGATAAGTTGAGAGTTACGATACTTAAATCAATTGTTGGAAAGATTGGATGGTTAATTAATTTACAACAAACATGATGATCAAAAAACATATCATATTTGTCAAGGGCATTTGTTGACCTCCATATAAGTGTCACAA
Source organism: Cymbidium sinense (assembly GCA_021442155.1). Taxonomy (NCBI): domain Eukaryota; kingdom Viridiplantae; phylum Streptophyta; class Magnoliopsida; order Asparagales; family Orchidaceae; genus Cymbidium; species Cymbidium sinense. The sequence continues at coordinate 237,602,275 of CM038215.1, read as the reverse complement.
ATCTAATCAAACACGATATCTCACGAGTCGAGCTCAAATTATTTTAATCATTGTTGAAACTATCTAAACATTATTCACCTTAATTAAAACATAATGAGTCATGTGAAATGAGCTTAAATCATTTTGATTGCTACCAAAGGACATTGAGAGCAATTCAAGCATGTAAGATTATAAATCTAATACTAAACACAAAAGATGGGGATCGTCAATATACTCCAATGACAAATTGATGTGCGTGAGTCATAGAAGAAATAAATATAAAATATGATATGCAAATAAAAAAAATGAAATTAATAAATGAACCTAAAATTAAATTTTATCGTCTACAAATTATTGACATATCTCATGAATGGAACCAAAAAATTTTCTCTCTCTCTCTCACTCACTCTCTCATTTCATTAAAAACATAGCCTCTATCCCTTATTAGTCCTCTATCTACTCTCTCACCATCCTTCCTCACCTAGCCACAAAGTCCGACAAACTCTCTCGATTAACACATACGTTGACCATAATCATATCTTCTTTTTTGTCATAATCAATCTCCATCTTTGTCTTCCCCTTAATAGCAACTATAGCCCAACTCATCTCCCCATAATATACACACAATCTTTCACTCCCATTCTCTTCTTCTCTCTAATCTCATTTTCACTCTAAGCGAGAGACTTTCTTTTTTCTTTCTTTTTTCTTAGAAAACAAAAAAAATAAATAAATATAATTGTCACTAATAGTCAAAATCATCAAAATCCTCACATCATAAGGTTAATTGTCATTGTTGTCTCACTTTGGAAAGATATAAAGCCAAAAAATGAATGTGCAAATTTATATACTTTGTTTTATTGTTATTCAAGACTCAACATGCTCAATAAAATTTGGTGTTAGAAGACCATGGTGTATGTAAAATATTGATTGTTATACTTAGTAAAATAGTGGAAAAATAGACTTGTAGCCCCTGGGAATAATGAGATATTTATTGGACCTAATGATGATATTAGACTTATAAAGAACTAAATAAAAACACTCCCAAATGTGAATTGAACTTAAAATTGGCCCAAAATTGAACTTAAATTGAAGGTTAAATCAAAATTAAAATTCAAATACTATAACAACAACAACAAGAAGCCTTAATCCCACTAAGTGGGGTCGACTATATGAATCCTTGGTCTTCATTATGTCTTATTTTGTGTCAAATTCTCATTCAATTCAAGTATATTAAGATCATATTTTATACATCTTAACCAAGTCTTTTTAGGTCTACCTCTACCTTTCTTAACATAAGGCAATCAAATCATCTTCTCTCTAACCGTCATGACACAATGTTTTATGTGTCTTATCAAATCTTATCTGTGAGCCTCAACTTTTTTCCCAACATACTCATTTCGCATTTTATCTCTAAGAGTAAAGCCACTCATCCACGGATCCTCATCTCTCGCAACACTTAACTTAGTCTTATGTTTCTCTTTTATTAGCCAACATTACACCATAAATCATGTGTCTTACAACCATCTTATAAAATTTTTCCTAAGTTTAATTCTTTCACAATCTCCTCCACTTCAACCATCCAACTTGAATTCTACTAATAACATCTCCATCTATTTCACCATCATTTTGAACAATGAGCCTAGATATTTGAATCACTCTTTTTTAATGACTTATTCATGTCAAACAAATAGAACTTCTACAACTAAAATTACACCCCATATATTTTTAGATCTACTTAAACAAAACCTTTAGACTATAAGATTGACCTCCAAAATTAAAATTCAAATATAAAAATTTAATGATCCTTGAATTAAAGTGAAAATTAAATTCAAAAGGAGTACTTACAGAAGACTAAGAAAGAATTTGAAAACCTATCCTTCAAGTAACGAACAAAGCCTCCTCATACTTAGAGAAATTGAATAAATTAGAATGGAAAGAATTAGATTAACCCTTTATAATTGAGAAAAGACGCATCATGGGGCCCAACAAATAATATTTAAGTTATATAAAAATAAAAATTGCACTCTTGGGTGATAAACAAATATAAGATGAGGTTTTGTTCATAAACCCGCACTTGAACCATACAACCCATTATGTGCGTAAAAGAGCCCATTTTGAAAATTTAAACTATAATTTTTGCATACTTAACAACAAAAGTCCAATGCAAATTTTTTAATCTTGAACAAATTCAAGGTTCACGAACTTAAAGATTATTTTCAATCCAATCATCATGGAATCCATAACATTGCACAAGCAAACAAGACGACATTAATTAAGATTTTAAATGAAATCTTACATTATGAGATGATCTCATATTCAAACTCATCGTGAATCTGAATACAATCAAAATTCTAAATGAAATTAATATGCACACATTATGAGGCACTCATATATTCAAATTGTGGCATTGAGATCAATGGGTAAAAGTGTCACGACCACAAAAAAACAAGCAATACGACTCAATAAAAGAAAAAAACATTTTCAATCTTAAATAAAATCTCCATCAGAGTCTGATTCACATGATTTAAATTTGTCATTATATATTAACAAAGTTAAGAAATACACTTTAAACATAATCTGGCGACTAATTACCATCTCAAATTATAAGCATTTTCTTCATCACCATTTAATTGGGATGGTTCTTAAAAAAATTTAAGCAACTAACAAATGAATATTTAATTAGATTGATTATCTTTATTCTGTATAAAAGAAGGTGCATTATGTATCAATTTTGTTATTACATAAAAGAAATTTGCTTCAAACAATCAAACATATGTGAGGTAGGTATCATAAACTTTTCATATGAGCTTTTCTAACATTTATCGTCTTGGAATTGGCTCAACCACCAATACTTCATCAAAGAAGTAGCAATTCTTACCATTTTTAAAATCATTGGTCCTTTTTCATTACGCATCGGATACATTATCGTCTCAAGGAATTCTAAAACTTTCACTTTACACATTCATAACATATCTGATACATTATCGCAAATTCATAACTAAGAATCAATTAAACTTTATATTATGGTGTGGCATATGATCTAACATTCAAGTTATTATCCAACATGAAAAAACGAAACTATATCATTTATGAGAAAATCATCACGATGGGAAAAAAGTCATAATCATCTACATCATTTCATCACAGAAATTATATTTTTATCATAAATGTTAAATAATTCTCATTAACTCAATTTCCTCAATCTTTCCTTTCCTTGAAATTCCATATAAAATATTAAGTGTTAAAGTGATTTAATATATTTCATTAAATGATTATCTTACCTCTTAAATGATTAATTAAATTAGATAATATAAAAATAAGTTCAATGTTTTATTAAATTTGCAATCATTTCATATGTGAGGGTTTAATACTTAAATTACTTAATTTTAATTCATCATACATATTCCTGAATTACTTTATTGTTGAAATCAATAAACCTTAAGTTACAATTATAAACCTAAATCAAAAGATTTGAGATAATAATATTATCATAACATTTAAATTAAAATAATTATATAACTTATTACTTACCTCTTGGTTTGCAGGACACCCTTGAGCTCGGCTCCCTCGTCACTTCTTCACACACGTGGATCCCCTCCTCACACTCATCCTCCCTCGTGAGGCTTTCTTTTCTCTATGACCTGATCATTTGGCACGCCTCCTCTTCTTCTTCCTCGGTGGACGCTTAAGTTCACTCCTCCTTCCTCTCGGTCGTCGACGCCGTCAGCGGTGAGTCTCTTCTTCTCCTTCCTCTTTCCTCATTTTTGGGGTTATTTCGATCTATCGAAACCGACACCCCAATTCTTTTTTTTTCTTTCTGCTTGCAAAATTTTATTATTATTATTTTTTTTTAATTTCGGTTATTACAATCTCTCCTCTTATAAAATTTCCTCAAAATTAAAATGAAATGATAAATAAATACATACCTTTAATTAAACAATTGAGAATAAAGTTCTCATTTATTCTTTCTCACATTCTCGATCGATCATGTTTCATGCAGACAAATGAAATTTCCCATTCACGAGATCTTTCATAATCATAATTCTTCACTCCTCCATAAATATAAGATCCTTGAATATCAATAGGATCTGATAATTTGTTAATTATTAATATACATTTAAGAGAAATATAAACACATTTGTACCTCCATGTGAAGGCAGGTCTATACCAAAACTTTCTATTCTTTCATATGAAGATATAGCGCTCCTTTTCCAACTTTACCAAATCATTTTATACCTTTCATGGTGACTAAGAAATACCAATTCTCTACTCTACTTGGTGATGTTTAGCTATAATATTTCATCTTTTTATGCAACTTTTAATCATGGATCAATCGGATCTTTTTATCTCGTCTTTCTGCACGATGATTCTTCTTTCTTTTGCTCCACCCAACAAAGTGGTGTTACGCATTTCCTTCCACAATATTTCATGAAATTTATCTTGCTTTATTATCAAAACTCAATCAAAGCAAATGAATTTCTCAATTTCTCAATCAGGATATAAAGTCCAAATAAATCTTGAGTGTTTGAATTGTTCTTTTCGGTATATTTGAGGATGGAATCGATCTTGAAAATAAACTTCATACCAAAACTCTTGAATTTTCTCCACAGATGTAGATCGACCATCTCGATCGGACACTATAGATTTTTGTACAATGCAACTTCACGATTTATCATACTTTCTGCAGCTTACGTATTTGATAGGTATAAAGTGCGATTTAGTCAACCTTATAATGACACAATAGCATTGCCTCTTACGGATTTAGGTAAACCAACCATCCTTAGCATATCATCCCATTTCCACTCAGTATTGGCGGCGTAAAGTCACACTTGATGTTGTTTTAACCATTTAATTGACATTTATAGACAAATTAATTCTCTCTTTTCATTCCCATTTAAAAATTTAAGATCTGATACATTTTCTTCTTCTTGGATGAATTGTATAATTTGAATGATGTGCTTAATATGTATGTCTTTCCAATCTCCAATATTTGGAATCTGAAATCGCATTGTATCTTGATGTCCTCTTCATCGATTTCAAAATCCTTCGTATGACCTACCTTTATCAAATCTAAAATTTTTTGAAAGTTATCATCTTGAGATAAAGCATCTCGTATTTTATCTTTCAAATTTGATTGTATTCATTTGATTTAATAAAGCGTGATCATCGTAGATTAATCAAATTTTCAAATTTTCTAAATCTAAATTTTCATGAGATCATAATAAACACTATCGATATTTTTTTTACTTAAAGCGTCACATTTTTTCGGATGATATTGAATATCCAAATCATAATCTTTAATGAGTTCTATCTTCTTTAAATTTAGCTCCTTAGTAAAGATATATTTCAGCTTTGATAATCGTGAAAACTTCACTGCTTATAAATAATGCCTCCAAATTTTTAATGCAAATATCATCTTCTTCTTAGATCATGGGTTGAATAATTCTTTTCATGATTTTTCAATTCTTGAAGCATAAGCAATCACTCTTCCATTCTGCATAAATCTCCCTTTGATGCATCACTTTAAATTTGAAATTCTTCGCGATGGAATGGTTATCTGCGTCGTTAAACAATTCTTCAATTTTTGAAAGTTCTCTTGATCAACCATTCAAACTTTGCTTTTGAGTTAGCTCGATAATGGCGTGCGATTTATGAAAATCCTTCAACGAATCTCATATCTTCGCCAACCCGAAACTTCATCATTTTTGGTGGTGCATTTATTCTTTCGACTTTTCGATCTCAAACCCCTTCACTACTAATCATTGCCCAATATGATGTTATTTAACCAAAAATCACATTTTGAAAATTTTGCATACAATTAATTTCCTTCGAGCTTACAAAATAATGTGAAGATGGTTTCGTGAAATTCATCTCTGAATAAATTAGAATGTCATCAATCATCAAATGAAAGGGTTTAAAGATTATTCACAGATCCATAAATAAATTTGGGCATTTGTTAAAAAAGCATCACCAAACTCTAGTATGCATGCAATCTTGATATTTGTTATATCTTCTTTTGATTCTCTCAACTAATGATAACGATCTTAAATCAATCTTTGAAAATAATGAACTCCTTCTAGGTCAAAGAGATCATCAATTCTTGACAAGGATATTTATTTTTCAATGTGAGTTTGTTAAGCTCTTTTATAATCGATCATGCTAAGCTCATCTTTCTTCTTCACAAATAATACAGGAGCTCCGAGGAGATGTGTTTCGATAAATCTCTCAACAATTATTGTTGATTCTTGACTCTTTAATTCTTTTTTAACATTCTATATATCTCTTTTCTTCTGGGTTTTACTGAATCAAATCAATAGAAAAATCTATCTCTTTTGTGAGGTAAACTGTAAATTAGAAAGACTTACTCTCATTCTTGGTATATCCTATCTTCTTTACATCTTTAGTAACGTGATCAGCAAGAAAATCTTCATAGCCTTTTTTAGATCTTTGAATTTTAAGCAAGACACCATCATAGTTAATACTCTCTTTTCCCCAATTTGAATTCTTCTTTCTATTGAATTTATTTATCTTTTACAACATCTATAGTAGCGTAATGTTTAGATAGGTCAATTCAAAAATCACATCAAATTCATATATTGGCAAATCTTAAATCGGCATCCGACTTCTTTTCACGGATATTCAGTTTATGCAAATATTCCCATTCATTGAGATTTGGCATTATCGAAAATCATGACATTTTCATAACACAAACCCAAAATTTTCACACATTCCTCGGATATAAATGAATCGATGCTAAATCAAATAAAACTAAGCGATTTACTTTTAAATAAAGATGATACCTAAAAATGAGTAGACATATAAAGCAAACATATCTATCACACTACAGAATTATAACAATGCTAATTTTAAATAAAGACATATCTGTGATGACATCAGGCGAATCTTTTGCTTCTTTTTGCGTTAGTGCATAAACTCTGTGTTCGTCATTGAGCTTGAGATGGAGCGATCGGTCGATTGATCTCATCCTTTGTCTACATCATCGGAAGTTGAATACTTGTCTACATCCATCAAGAAGATTTCTTCGAGAGAGATTTTGCTATGTCCTGTGATGGCACCGAAGCAGTGTTGTGCGAGAGGCTTCTCCTGTGCTCTTCCATTTTGGGCATGTGTATCACTTCTTGGCATTGGTATCGACTTGCTTCTTCCAGTTTGATTTTGGTTTGAACATTCGTATTTTATCATCATCATATCTCTTGGAATATCTCTCCTCCTCGGTAGCTTGCACATCCAATTCTATCCCCGCACTCTAGACGGTCATCAATACCCAAAAGAATTCATTATTCATCCTGATCAGAATAAGAACCATTCTATGCATTTGGTATTCAATTGGTATATCTTAAGCATTGTGAACTTCATATTGCATTATAGAGCGATCTTCATGTATCAATCTGATGAATTTATCTTGCATTTGTCTCATAGCTGAGAGGGGTACAAACCAATCTCTAAAAGTCTTCACAAAGTCCTCCCATAAAATAAGATTGCAAGTCTTTCCTTCAAACTTCTCTTTATGCTTGTCCATATCTCAACTTGCTCAAAAGCAAAAGCCAAAACAACTCTTCTTTCGAGCATGACATGATTCTAAGATTTTCTCTATCTCAACCAATTTTGATTCTAGGTCCCCGTCCCCGAAAAGAGGTCTCTATCTTGAAATAATTTCGGTGTTATCAATAGAAACCACACCACTTCCACTCTTGTGCATATTCCAATCATTTTGAGTCATTACTTCCATCATTTGTGTAAATCTATAAAGGAAAGCGGTTGCACTAAATTGGTGCTTTCAGTGGTTTGTCTCTATTTTCTCCATAGCATCTTCGAATTGTAGGCACGAAGCACAATTAATTATATGATCGCTTTTAATCTTAATCAATATAATCATATACAAATCTTTTAATAAAATTTATCATCTTCCAATGGCTCTTTGATTTTGATCATACTTGTCCTAAATATAAAATCTTCGATACTACTCTTTATCGAGCTTGGAATCTGGAGCAGAATGATGATGATAAAGAAAAACTTACATATTCAATCTTAAATAAAATCTCCAATCTTACAAGAAATTTCAATTTGATGATTTAACAATTTATCACATACATATATTAACAAAGTTCATGAAATATATTTAAACATAACACAACATAATTACATTCTTTGAAGTTCTATATAAACACGTGACTTTTCTATCGGTCGTTAATTAAGAATGGTTCTGAAAAAAATTTTATAACAAATGAATATAATTTATGTTAATTATGATTATAGTAAACAAAAGATAATTAGTATGCATGCGATTTTTGTTTATTACATGTATAAAGAAATTTTCAAACAATCAAACATATGAGTGGGTATATAAACTTTTCATATGAACTTTACTTTTTTCGTTTCACGTCTTGGAGTCCTTTCAAAAATCATCAAAAGAATGATCAATTCCATTACCATTTGTCATCATCTTCATTTCATCATTACGTCTCAGATAAATGAACTCAAACTACACATTCAACATACATCATGATAAATATGCGTATGAATTCATTCAAGAAATTAGTTAACTTTATAACGTGATGGTGTGGCGATATGATCTAACATTCAAGTTATTATTATATGAAAAAATAAACTATCACAATTTATGAAGAAAATAATCACAACTTCGAGGGAAAAGATAATTATCTAAACATACATTTCATCACAAAATTAAAGATATTTTCAAATGTAAGAATATAATTACATTAACTTTGGTTTCTCTTGAATCTTCATTTCCTTTAACACTTCATTCTTAATTGAAATTCCTATAACATAAAATATTAAGTGTTAAAGTGATTTAATATATTTCATTAAATGATTATCTTATCTTAAATGATTCTAATTAAATTAGCGATAATATAACATGGTTTAATGTTTTATTAAATTTGTAATCATATTTCATATATGGGGTTTTACTTAAATTACTTAACTTTAATTCATTACATATTCTGAATTAATTTATTGTTGAAATCGATAAACCCTAAGTTACAATTATAAACCCTAAATCAAAAAGATTTGAGATAATAATATTATCATAACATTTAAATTAAAATAATTATATAACTTATTACTTACCTCTCGGTTTGCCCTAAGGACACGCACGCACGCGGCTCGGCTCCCTCCCATCAGCTTCTTCTTTAGCCCGATCCCTCCCTGCATAAGAGCTTTCCTTTCTTTTCTTCCTCGACTGCCTTACTCTGGGCACGCCCTCCTCTTCTTCTTCCTCGGCCGAAACGCCCAGAAGGGTTTCGCTCCTCCTTCCTCCTCGGGATGGTGTGCGTCAGTGAGTCTCTCTTCTTCTCCCTTCCTCTTTCCTCTCTCGTGTTTTGGGGTTCTATTTATCTCGAACCGACACCCTCAATTCTTTTTTTTTTTTTTCTCAGCAGTTCAATTTATTATTATTATTATTATTATTATTATTATTATTTTTGAATTTCAGTTATTACAAAAAGAGCCCTTTTTTTATTGTATTCACGCATGTGTACAGGTAAAAAGAGCCCACTGAACCATACAATCGCCCCTGTGTACAGGTAAAAAGAGCCCATTTTTGAAAATTTAAACTATAATTTTTACGCGTCACTTAACAACAGAAGTCCAATGCAAATTTTTTAATCTTGATCAAATGCAAGGTTCACGTGAACTTAAAAGATTATTTTCAATCCAATCATCATGGAATCCGCAACACATTACACAAGCAAACAAGACGACATTAATTAAGATTTTAAATGAAATCTTACAAGCATTATGAGACGATCTCATATTCAAACTCATCGCATCAGAATGCGTGAATACAATCAAAATTCTAAATGAAATTAATATGCACACATTATGAGGCACTCATATATTCAAATTTGTGGCATTGAGATCAGTGCAGATAGTTTAAAAAATGATATTTGCATGTATTACGAGACACAATTAAGATTTGAATGTAATACCTCAAAGAGCGTAAGCAAATTTGAAATAACCCACATGAGCCCAACACATATGCTAAGTGCTTAGTTCTTGTATCTAAGGATATTGTGTGAGTTAACTTAAAATGAATTTTGATTGACTAAATGTGCTCCAACCAGTACATTAAACACCTAATCATATGGACTAAGAATGCTAAGCGGACTAAAATCAATATTAATCTAAATATAATCTCACCTCTAAATTACGTATGTATTTTAAAGGATCAATAATCAATTTATTTATGAAAATATAAGCTCTTTTGCATTGAATATAGATTAAAATTCATCGATCATGCATATTCTCAAATGAGTCATCTCACTTAATGGTGGAGTCGTAAGTCTAACTTAATCAATCTAATCATCATACTTATAAGAATCAAAGTTGTCAAGATTGATTAAAAATTAAATACTTAATCACTAAAAATAAATTTTAATTTTCACATTTGCATGAGATCATCAAAGACCTTAATAAAGAAATTTCATATATAAAATTATGAACTCTTTGTTCCAAGATGAAAAATACAATCACAAATTTTAGTCATAAATCATATTCTCTGCTAACAAATAAACTAAGTTGATAAGGTCTACACCTCAATGATGGTAGTGTTGATCATAGATTTCAACCAAAAGGGTTATAATTATTGAAATTTTTAAAATATTAATAATTGATCTCTTCAAATTTAAACTCTCAAAATATAAATTCTAGACTCGATTTTTTATTATTAGATTAATAGAGCTAACAAAATGTAGAGTTATAAAATGAACAATCAAGCAGGTTTAAATACCCTAGTGATGAATGCGATGAATGTAGATTTCAATTGTAAGGGTTATTAATATTAAAAATTCCCAAAATAATAATGTCAAATTATTTCAAACATAAACTTTTAAATACAAATCCTAGAGATAATCCTATATGCTTGAGCTAGAATCAATAAAGTCTATTAGGTAGTCAATCTTCAAATCGACAATAAGCTCAATCCTCTGCAAAAAAATAAATAAATTTAATGAAATATAACCCCAATGATAGTTGTGTTGATCGTAGATTTCAACTGAAAGGATTATTATTATTGAAAATTTTAAAATGTTAATAAGTGATCTTCTCAAATCTAAATTTTCAAAATGTAAATCCTAAATTCAATTCTCTGTTATCAGATTAATATAGTTGAAAGGGTTTGAAGTGATAAAAAGAGTTATCAAGTGAGTCTAAATACTCCAATAATAGCCGTGTTTAATGAACATCTTAATCGAAGAGGATATAACCATCAAAATGTCTCTAAGTTTTAAATCAAATTATTAAATAATTAAATCTTAATGAAAAATAAAAATTTAACAAATTCAAGTTAAATGTAATCAATCATTTAAAACTTATAACCAAACCACCGACCCATACAATTTGTATTGCTTATTTATTATATAATGCTTATATATATTTTAATGGCTCTACTATACAGGAACCTCAGGCACACCTAATAGGGCACAAAATCCTGTTAAAGTGAATTTAAAGTTTTCTTAAACAAACATCAACCCAAATCTATAAGACCTCCTTGAACCAAGACAAACACGGTTGATAATCCTTGATCGGGTTGATCGTTCTCCTCGACTAAATAGGATGTGGATTGGATGACGGAACCATGAGATCTTAATCGGGCACGTCATCAATTCTCCAACCATCCACATTAAGTTAGCAATGGTAAATTTCGTAATTTTTAAATTCACTGCTACTATATGTTAATCATTTAACACTTAATGGTAGTCTCTCTCATCATCAAAAGGTAACTATAATTGTTTGCTTTATAGGAAACCTAGAACAAGACCTAAAGTACTCACAAAATGAGGATCGAATCTCTAAATATTGTCTTATCTGCAAACCTCATCTATCTTTTGAAAATCTGGCCAACTCCTAAATGGAACTCTCTTCTTTGAGACAAGCGCAAATTTTCAGAGCCCAAAGAAATGATGATGGACCTGTGTGAGATGTTCTTGGAGGCCAAATCTTGAGTGTGGAGAAGGAAACAATGTGGGATGCTCTTGAACACATTTATGACTAAGTTTGATGACAAGACCTTAAGCTTTGAGAAGAAAGCAACCACAATCGCTATCTTAGTGGAGGGTAGACTACAAGCTAAAATCATGCTATCATGCGCAATCTTGAGCAATGAAAGTGCGATCTTGAGTGGAGATAGATCTTGAACTGAATGGTCCGAAAGGTGTGGTGACTACGAATAGTTGGTTAATTTGATTGATAAAACTCGGCTGATCATGATTCTAGCATACCGACTAATATGGTATATATAGAATACAAACTCACTTATTAATCATCCTTATGAACACTAATTACAAGAAAAATCATATGTTAATCACAAATTACTAACTAATTACAATTTTATATGGTGGACTCACAACACCAAGATTTAGTTGCTTCATAAGTGCTACAATATTGACTTCAATAAAAAGAGTTTTTCAACTAGGATTGGGTTGCGATTGTACACACTGTTGGAAAAATCACCGTTATCACTAAAATTGAAGATCTCAATATTTTAGTATATGGATTTTTGCAAATGAGCAAGTTTTCAAAAGAAATTTATATACTTACGGTGGATAACAGGATGAACACCCAGTAACAGATAGTGCACTTTTGGACAAAAGTAACAAAGCTACAAAATAAATTGATTTTCTATGAATAAAATAACTATTTAGTTCACAGGTTATGGCAAAGAGCTACATTATTTCATTAGTCGAGACAAGATTTGACCTTAAACTCTGAAACACCAGAAAGTTGTTAGGGTCATTATAATATTAGTTCATAAGAAAATATTGTGAGAAGAATAGGTTAATGAACCAAAAGAAAAGTGTTTTAATCGCCAACAATTATTGTTGTGACATACCAGTCTGCTGGTTTCCTCTGGTTTAGGGATAAAGTCTTCCCTTCCATTAACTAGATCCATGTACAGAGGCGGGAGTTGTTCAACCAATGGCAGAACTTGCTTCATAATCGGAGGACTAAGAGATTCTAACTGTTTCATGGCTATTTCAGCCTAGAATAAACAATGCAGCATATATTTAATCAACAATAGCAACAAATTTAATCATGATAAAACATAACATTGATGGAATAAATGAGAGATGCAATTCTGACCCCACGGCGGATACTGGGAGATGATGTAAGCTGGGTTAGGAGTGGACCAAAACTCTGGGTCATTGGTACAATAACTGGAGAAAACAGAGGTATTGCTAGGCTTGCTTTCTGTAATACAAACAAGAAAAAAAATTCTTCATTGAGGAGCGCATGTTTAGCAAAGATAACAAGAAAGAAACAAAAAGTCCAGTAAATTTAACTTGTATGTTTGAAATTCTTCTTCAGATCAATAAAAAAGATGGGCACTCATATCCTTATAACTTGTAAAGGTAATGAAGGAATGGAGAAACTACAGTATATAAGGTAATGACAGAGCAGTTATGATAGACACCCAATTTGGTACAGACACTCTGAGCAGTCGAAACTTCAGAAATCAATAGAGAATGGAGAAGAAGAAAGAATATAAAAGAAGACAGCGGAACTTTTTGCCGTACCCTGCCAACTTAAATCTTTCTTTTTATTCTTCATGAGATTATAGGCTAATACATGCTATATTTCAACAAGATGCAATTGAACTTCTAACAAAGAATTACCCACTTATCACAACAATTCAATACAATACTTGCATCTAACTGACTTCACACACTAATATAATAGCTAACTGACAACTCATTCCTTAGAATAGCTTCTCTTCAACCAAATTGATTGAAAAAACTTTGACCATTGTGGTTGTTTTCGAGTTCTTTTCTGCTTTTGAATATTTCTTCTTGCAGTATCACATCATTACCCCCACTGTCAAAACCGACCTTGTCCATAAGGTCAAAATCAGAATAAGTTGCTTGTAATTCATCCATGAAAATCCAAGATGCATCTTCATCCAAAAGTCCATCTCATTGAACCAAAATTTGTAGAACCAATTAATCCACTATTAACCCTGCATTGTTTTTAAAGGCCTAACCAATGGTTGCCACTAATGAATTGTGCAAGCAATGGTATAGGATGTAATTTTGAATCTTCCCGAAATAGCTTTAGATGGGATATATGAAATATTGGATGAATCTTAGCAATCTCTGGAAATTCAATTTTGTATGCTGCAGTATATTTTAATGATTTTAAAAGATCCATAATTTTTTCGATTAAGTCTGTTCAAAAGGATTATCAAATAATGATGTTTGTCCATATGGTTGTGGTTTCTCCAAGACTCAATCACCCACATTCAGTTGAACTTCACATCAATTTTCATCTGCTAATCGTTTCGTATGATTTTGTGTGTTAAGTAAATTAAGATGAAATTGTCATAGAACTTTGTCCCTTATTTTTTAAATTTAATCCATGGACTTCATATTTGATGAATGTGAATTATATATAATAATGGTTGGCAGTCCATAAACAATTTGAAAGTAAGTCATACTGGATGCAATATGAATAGATGATTATACAAGAATTTTGCCCATGGTAAGACATTGAGCCAATTGGTACAAAAGCTTCAAAAAGCTTCAAAATAGTTCTCTATTTGTCACCTCTATTTGGCCATCAGATTTTGAATGATAGAACTACTATGATTTAATGTTTGTTCTACTAAGATGAAATATTTTTTCCAAAATAAACTCATAAAAATTGGATCTCTATCTTACACAATTCCACAAAATATTATATAACTTGAAAATATCCAAGATTTGTAGCCACTGTTAAAGCCAAAAATTTGCTAGCAAAGCCTGAGAAATGTGCATATTTCAAAAGACTATCAACAACCACAAAAATCACATATTTTCCTTGTGATTTGAGTAACCCAATTATAAAATCTACAGCAACTTCTTCCCAAACAACACTTGGTACTGGTAATGGCTATAATAAATCTGATGGCTTTTGGCTATTGTATTTTGTCAATTGATATGATAAGTATTGATATAATAACACAGATTCTTAATGCCTAGTCAAAAGAATCATCAATCACACCATTGTCCTCTTAATTCCCCATCTTAACTTCCCATTGAGATGCTATGTAATTCTTTTAATATAAATTTTATAGAACATTTTTAGAATAATTAGGGTTTAATTGAAAAGAATATTTTGAAATTAATCCAAAAATATCCATCAAATGATCTGGCATGTTCATGTTGATGTTCTCTATTTACCATAAAATTTACAAGGCAAATGAATGAATGTATGAATACTTATGAAATTTTAAATGATAAAAACTAAAAAAGTCACTTAGTAATTAAGTTTAAAATTATAAGATCACTAAAAATTTATGTGAAGAGTTGAACACACTTCATTATTACAATGAAACTCAAAAAAATAATTAAGTCATCTGATCATGGCTTAATCACAAAACCTCTAAATCTAAGACTAATTAAATTTTAATTAATTAATTAATTAAGTCAATCTTTCATTCATAATAAATAGCCCAACTATCTAAAAAATACAAACAACGCCTCGTTGGAAAGAGCATTGAAAGTGGAACATTAGAAAAATAAAAACCCTAAAGTATATTGAATATCTTATGAGTAATTAGAGCTTAATTAAAATCATATTTTTAAATTAATTCTAAAATACTGATTCAAATAACTTCAAAATTTTCAGAGTGTCCTTGGTTATATTCTCTGTCCCATAAAAATTTCATATGATTTGGATGAGTGGATAATAAGTTACAAAATTTTGAAGCTTTAATGATCAAATTAAATTAATAATTAATTATAAAACTATCAAAAAAGCATTTTCAAGATCTAACATACTTATTCAACATAAGGGCACCTTGGAAATGTGCTTAGACTCTCTGATTTTAATTAAAACTCAAAATCACCAACATTAATGTTAATTAGCCATTAAATAATTAATTAAATTATCTAAAACTTAAAAAATTATACAAAACTCTAAAAAATATAAATGACCCCTCTTTGTACTTAGCTAACAGAGAGGAATTTAATGAAATCAAAAACCCCAATTGATATTAAGTATTTTGAAAGTAATTAGCATGTTAGTAAAATTTAAATTAATAAATTAATCATAAAATATAAATCCAAATATTTTGAAGCTTTTAGGATATATTTTGCATTTACCATTTAGCTCTATGATTTTTCTCAAAATTTTTGAACTTGTGTTTTATGGATTATTACCCTAACATGAATAATAACTCAACTAATTAATTTTAAAAAAAAAATTTTGAAGATAAAAAAAATACATTTTAAGGCTTTAAATCAGTTAATAAATACAAGGGATCATAAAAAAATGCCAAGCATATTTGATCATTATTTAATGTATTAATCACTATAACTAATCAAGTAATGAGTAATTAATAATTTGAATGATACAGATATAAAACATCATTAATTGACCAAGATTAAAACCTATTAAAGGCATCTTATTAGAGCTTTGGACTGATCCCTCATTCTTTGATGAGTTGATCATCCCATTGGGGCCAAGATGATAGGAAGAGTGGGCCCTATTCCTCATATTTTTTAAAATCCAAATTAAACATAAATTAAAATTCAAAATTAACTTATAAATTATTAAGCATTTGAATTAGAACCACCAAATGGTAATAACTTAAATTTCACTTTCAAACTATAACTTAAATATTAAAGTCTAGTTTTGGCTTACCACACCAACCTTTACATACACGTTAAATTGCTAAGTCATCAATTCTAGACTTAGATTAGGGTGGTGTTTGATTGCAATGTATTAATTTTATTTTTTTAGTGTTCTTGTTTGGTTGAGAATGTTGATTGTTTGCTCATAGAGGGCTAGGCGTTATTTATTAAACTAATATCATTTTTTGTAGGAAGCTATACTT
The DNA here is from genome assembly GCA_021442155.1 of Cymbidium sinense. Taxonomy (NCBI): domain Eukaryota; kingdom Viridiplantae; phylum Streptophyta; class Magnoliopsida; order Asparagales; family Orchidaceae; genus Cymbidium; species Cymbidium sinense. Next base: position 237,585,441 of record CM038215.1, on the reverse strand, counting down.
AATAAAAGGAGCCATTGTAATGATTTAAAATTAATGATACTTGCTTGTAGGTGCTATTTTGCCTAAGCCCATAAGCATAACTCATTAGGATAAGTGAGCTTGGTAAACTGCCTAAATGTATGAAATATAACTATTTAGTTATATGTTAAAATTTTCACTAATCTTTATTTTGTAAAACTTAAGATATTCCTTTATTTTTTTATGTAATTGTTAGCTTGAAATTATAATTATAGAGGGTTTAAGATGAGCAATGGCTGGAGCTTGAGAGACTTGAGAGACCTAGATGCAAGGACTCACACAAGAAAAAAGCATGAAGATGAAGACATAAAGATCCCGTGCTAATATATTTTATGTATTTGTATACCAGTTGTATAAAGATAAATGCTCTAACCATTTAAAATTAAAATGCCAATATTATTATTTTCATATGTTTGGTGTAATGTTTATTTATATACTACATATTTTCTTAGCTTTTCTTTCTATAATAATGTTTATTATTTGCCTTGGACCCTGCTAGGCTCCTCAAGAAAAAAAAATAATTTTCTACCCAACTAAAATTAAGTAAATCAAATTAAATACAACTCATAACTCATAACCTTCACCTAGAAATGCAAATACAGTATGATGTATATTGTCTTTCTCTTTGAATTGAGCCTCATTGCACTTCTTGATAAGGATGACAAATCATTGTAGCTTTTAACTAATTGTTGTATGTAAGCATGTAGACATCGCGCCGAGCCTCAAATAAGTTTAATTTCTAAAATATGCATAAAAGCTACAAATGTTAATTAAAAGCATTTTCGTCATAATTTAATTTAAGGGTTTATAATATTAGATTCTTTAAATATATAACACCTTGTATTTCATAAAATTAGCGGCATGATTTCAAAGCTGGGAAGTTAGGCGATAACTCATATATATGTCCAAAAGAGTCGGATAATTTTGTATCCCTTAGTGGAGAGAATCTATAAATCCCAATTCTTCCTCATTAAATTAAGTCATCTTCTATGAGATTAAATCCTTCACAGGTTTTTTTCAATCTTGTATAGTCTAACATATAATAAAATATCAATTCAACATTAAAAAAAATCTCAATTAAAAAAAAATCTCAATATAAAGATAAATAGAATAAAGGGTTGGAATCTTACAAGGCTTAGTATATAATATGGCTCTCATTTGGAATCGAAAGAACTATTCCAATTGATCTATCTAATTGACTTTCAAATTTAGCAATCCTTGATTTAAATTTTGAAATCCAGACAATACTTTAGAGTTTTCTTGGGAACTCTCTTAAGATGCAATTAATTACGAGGACTTGCCTATAAGGAACTTATGAAGGTTAAAATAAACTCGCCTTATCTTGAAGAGATAAGATAGGAAAATCTCTGTATACTCTGCTTTAGCTTGGAGTTCTTAGTGATTGAATCCATCATTGGAGATATTCCTTATAGTTTATTATTTCTTGATATTGTGTTTGATCACCTAAATAAGAACTCTCAAGATCAGTGTATGTCTTGCATTTAATCACCATAAGTACATAGAAGGAAAACAAAGGATGAACCTCGTGTAGCAATTCTTTGAAACATTATGAAAAAATTGTGATTATAAATGAATCTTTTTGATATTTGTTTTTTTTCTGAGATATTGAATCTTACTTTCATAGGCCATATTCTAATTTAATTTTTATATTTTCACAATCACTTTTCGTGATGGGTCTCCTGGTGAGGGTAGAGCATCATTAATTTAGAAAGAAGTCAACATTGCCTTCTTTTTATCATTTTGTTTATTCTCTTCTTCTTTATGTTGATTTGTAGTCTTCGGATTTGAAACTATAGATTTTTAAAGTTTAAATTCTTTTAGGAAGAAGTATTTCGCATCTTCATAGATCTTAGCCTTATGGATTGTAACTAGTTGAATATTATCAAGGATCCTATGCTCTTCTTTATCCATTAAATATTTCATGCATTAGTGCAAAGTAGATGAAACAATCATATACTTGTGGAACTAGACCCAATAGATTGAATGAAGAGTCGGTCGTTATATAACTATAGAATTTGGCTAGTCCAAATCGTGATAAAACAAAAGACCCAAGAATCTTTTGTCCTTTCTCATTGAAGCAATGAACTATTAGCTTATCCAGAAAGCGAATATCAAGGGGCGACCTTAATATTCATAAGTTCATAAGATTCATTGAAGAGCCTATGTTAATCAAAATTTGATTTATTATTACACTATCACTCTTAATGTATATTAGTAATGTATGCACTAATGTTGAGCATAAGATCCTCCTCAAAAAAAAGTGATTGTTAGGAGATCTTCTAGAACTTCAATCATACATCACCGGAAGTATGTTTCATATTTCTCTGAATTCTTGAGAGTCTATATCAAAGTCTCTCGAAGAGCCTTCGACATCAAGAGAGCTTCATACATAGTTATATACAGATCTTTCTAAGATCTGATAGGATGTTGTAGTAAATTCATTTGGTTGAACTTGATTTCTTTTTATGGTCTTTAAGAATGACGTCTTAATTAACCTCAATATTCTTGACTTTATTTTTGTCTTTATCTTTATTATATGATCACTTCTTTGGTGGTGGATAATGCAATTTGTTTCACAAATGGAGCGCATTGGGATAATAGCGAGGGTTTCCATCTTTGATTCGCATTATGTTGCATTCGTTCGACCGTCAACTTTATTGTGTTCTCTTGACTCGATTTATGAAGTAAATTTGAAGGTCAGCAAATGCCGCCAAAAAATATGGTGCACACATAAAACATATCATGTTTATTGCAAATTGATTGACCCCAAAAACAGCTGGCATTAACTAAACAAACTAATATAATAACTAATTAGCAAATCACTCCTTAGAACAACTCTCCAATCAACTACCTTGAAATATCCTTTAACCATTGTGGTTGTATCGGTGTTCTTTTCTGCTTCTTCAATATTTCTTCTTGTGGTATCACATTAAGTTGCAGCACCTTAAAACTACACTTTTATGAAGTTTGATGGAAAAAAGGCAGTAAACACTAACTTATTAAAATCAAGCACTATAAAGAGTTTTCTTTTAACAGATACTTCTCATAACCATATTGGTGTAAACAATAACAATTCAAATATAAAGACACAACCACAGCTAAAAAAAAGAAGAATCTAGCTCATAGCATCAAAGCTATAAAAATTCCCATTACCAGTTTTAAATTAATTATTTAATATTTATCATACAAATCAGAGAAAATTATTGTGCTCTTGTTAAGTTAATTCACAAGTCTTTCATCGCACAACACAGCAAACCTGAGATATCCACTTTATGACACAATTCTTACATATAAGTTAGCTTTTGGAACAAGACAAGTCATCTAGTAAGATGTCCGTGAATTCACATGAAAGAATGAAAATGAAGAGAAACCACGATACTGGCGACAGGTTCATAAAATAAACCTAGTAGGAATCAACCCTAAATGGCTAGAATTGAAAACTTACGGCCTTTCAGATTTGGCAAAACTTTTGAATTCAAGTTTGTTTTATGGCATTGGTTAGTAATAAATTCATTGAAAGGTTAAAGTCATTATCTTACTTCCTCTATAAGTCACTTTTTATGGATATAAATGTCGAGGTACCTGTGTTAAATCTAGGAAATAGCAGGTTGGTATGTTCGCAATAGCAGGAAGAGTAACAATTGGTGGGTAGTAGAGAAAGAGAAACAAAAACAAACAGCAGAAACATGACAAATGAGATGGTTGACATAAGGGACAAAATGTTTTCCACTATCTTCGATAAGTACAACCAGTGATGAAATAGTTCTTAGATTTAAAGATAATAAAAAAAGGGGAAAGAAATACTAGTGAGATGTTCTACTTCTCGTGACATCATTGCATCACAAGCTTTTCCCAATATTAATAGGAATTTGATTTGTATGGCTTATAGCATAAATATTTTACACTTTATACTACATTATCTTTTTCTTTTTATTTACTTTTGTATATCCTACACTTACCTTCTTTTTTTTTGGAATAAACAGCATAAAAGTGTCTTTATGTATATATAACTCACAAAAAGTATTACTTTTTGAGTTCTACTTTCTATATATTTAACTTTGAATGAATTTTATTATTATTTTTATGCTATAGATGTCACATTTTGTTTAAGTTATAAAAAAATCAAGCATCTTACCTCTTGCCTTTCATCTCAGTTGTGCCTTGGTGCCCTAAATGCTACATTCTCCTGAATAAGAATGCAAGCATTAACCTATGCAATATCTATAGGCTTATTCATGTGCAAACGTGCTCCATAAAGCATTCCCTAGAGCATGATGTATTCAAGATAAGAAGAGGGAGGGGTGTGGTTAGTTCCATAATAATTATACAAATAATGAAGGTGAACATCAATGAGGATGTATGCACCCCTTGTGTTCACCCTAAAACATTCATCCAACACAAAACATAATTCACTAACCATGAAAAGCTACAACTAACCTTGTTACTCGCTAAGATCTTAATTTGTAATCTAATTAATAACTCCAAAAAGAAAACATAACAGAACCTATATGACTTCAAAGATTTAAATGAAAAATAAGTAGAATAAGTATTAAGAAAGCAGAGTAAAGAGAATTAGGTACCTTGTTGTTAAAAGCCATCAAAACATTCCCATTCCTTTGCACTGCATATCTTGAACCTGATGTGAACAACAATCAGAATAGAAGAACTGCATCCTTCCAATCTAAGAAAAGTTAAAAAAACATTAAAATAGTTTTAGCTGATCAATACCAATTAGAAGGTGAATTACAGATCCCAAGGAATGACCAATACCAAATATCGGAAGGTCAGTCTCCTGCACACAACAAAAAAAAACAATCAAATTTTGAGAAATTTTAATGATACAATAATTTTACAAAAACCAACTTACTATGTCAGTCAAGGACCGCATGGTTCTATCATACTTTATCTGTACTTCGTCTGCTATAGAGAAGTGATCAAAACGACTAGCAAAAGGTGTTGCTATCACCAAAACACCCCTGATTGAAAGAAAATCAGAGTTTGGATCTAGATTAAGTACAAAACAGCTAAAAAAGAGAGAAGAAAAAAGGAAAGAGAGAAAGAAAAAATGACTATAGAAATAACAAATGTTGGTTTTAATGTCAAAGATCAATATATTTAGTATTAATATAACATAATGACACAACCAGACCATTGTTTGTAATAGGGCATTTTGTTCTAGAGAAGTTCCACAAAAACAATAAAGTAAATCTCATTAAAAAAATGGTTGCAAAGATTAGAAAGTGTTGATAAATATTAAAAAAAATCTCCTTAAACCCTAGTAAAGTAACACTATGCAATGATTGCTCTAAAGTAACACAATACCATAAAAAAATAAACTAAAATAACTTACTTATCAGAGAGAAAAGAAAGTAAAAGTTGAGGTGCAGAATATACCCCAACAAATATACCCTAATAATGTTGGTCTTGTGTATCTTGGTCTGAGGACCCATGTACCCTATATTTAACCGAAGCATTATTAAAAATTCTTTACGAGTACCTATTATAAGTATTGAGTTAAGAAAGATTACAAACATAAGATATTTCAGATTAGAAAGCGTTTCACTTTGTTCTCACCTTCTGTTTTTTTTACGGAGATCTATTCTATTTCATTGCATTATTACCTATTGTCTCCTCAGCATTTCCCAAGGTGATTATTCTTATTTATCATAATGGAAACGCATGGGTGCTGACTAAATAAGTTATAGCAATATAACCACAGTTAGATTCAAAGCAAGTTAATGCTACGTTATGACAAGGTTCAACCACGTTAAGCATAATTATCTTGCAGGTGGATAAACTGATGCCATGCTTGCTAGCCGGACTAGGTTGTTAGATAGAGAAAAATGTAAGTTCATGAAATGGTTATTTTGGTCGAATCATGCTAAAAGTTTTCCAAGATAAAGGGATGTTATTAAGTCCTAAAATAATATGGTACTGGTCTGTTACATATCTTACAAAAAATTTTTAAATAACACAAAAAAACTGACCTGAAGACTTATATCTGGCATGTTTTTGTTAAATAATAGTTCGAGATAGTAGTAATTATGATTAAGAACATATTTGAATGGCTAGTTTTGTCTTTGTTGAACAATTTGTTTTAACTTTTGCTGAAGTGCCAATCCTGTAAAATAATTTTTGGGTGAATCTGAATAAAAGATATCCTAATAAACATCAACAAAATTGAAAAAGAATATCAACCCACACTTCTTTTACTTTTCTCTGTATACTAGGTCAAAAGATTGGCCGTTGCTGCTAATTTCAGCACCTTTAACAATATTAAATTCTATTATAGCTGAAAGAAGGTGGCCAATTTGTTAGATTCGGCAGGCCTTCACTCTTTACAATCACTGTACTCATTAACACTCTCGACTCTATTTTATGGTGGAAACTTAGTAATCTAAGTTCGCTGAAGTTCACTAATAGACATTCATTCATAACACTACTAATAATAGAGCAGATTATTAAAAAGTCTTAAAATCATGAATGTTTTGAGCATAAGAAAAGGACCTCAATCTCCTTCCAATCTCCGGTGCTACCCCAGCCATCTTGAGACTGCCTTGCTGTTTCGGTAATTAATCTGCAAAGTGGAAAGAATGATCTTTTTCTTTCTAAATTTTCGGCATAGCATAAAAAAGAGAACATAAAGAAATTTAAAAAAATAAATTATCATTGGGAATAAAATCCCAAAATCCTGATGCACCCCTAAATATTCTTAAAGAAAGAAAAATAACTTCAGAAACGCTAAAAATTTCCACTTTATTTAATTTTAAGTGCTAAGTTTTGGCATACTGAGCTCGTCACGAATACATAAGTATGCCTGATTCGAATAATTACTTCACTTTTGGATGAGGAAATCATCAAGCTCTCCTTTTTTTTCAAATACTATTTGCAATTCCCAAGTTTCCATTGGGAAAGCAAAAGAAAGGGAAACGTATAGTTCAACTTTCATGATCTGTGCAGTACAGGAAAACATAAATTTTTCAAGGTGCGAGACACTATCAATCCCAATATCAAATCCCTCAACAAAACCTACCAGTCTTCATGACCACAAACAAATGCGGAGATTGAAATTCATACTTTGTTAAGAAAATTTAAGCGTGGTCGAGCTCCGTATTGACATCAAATAGTCCACGATCAAAGAATAAACAGGTCAACAGCAGAAAAGTGCATTAACAGTTCTCATATGTAACAAAGATAGAGTACTTTTCAATGTCGGAGTAGAGTTGAATTCCTCCGGCTGCGGGGTCCACTTCAGGCCTTCTCTGAGTCTCATCAGCATAGCAGAGGAAACTCGATTCGAGCTGCCGCTGCCGCCCACCGACGAAGGAAATAAGTCCATTAGAGAAGTTCAACCGGCGGCGGGGAAGTGGAAGCGGCGGGTAACTTCGGCGAAAGGAGCACGGGATGTGTGAGGCCCAATAGAGGGTGGAACTACCCATTTTTTCCGTGCTTGTCGCAGGTTCCGTTCACTGCTTCTCGACCTTCGCTCTCTTCAGTTAACCACCACTCTTATTATACCTTTTCGTTAAAATATTATTGAATTAACGGACCCACTCAAGCCCAAAATTGGAGTCAATTAATGTGGGCGACAAATGGGCTTGATTGACTAAGTGGTAATCACAGATAAGTATAATTATAATAATTATTATTATTATTAAGAGATTTGACTTTATACATCAATTAAAGAAATATATCTATTATTTTTCTTTGAGAAATATATTCAAAATTTCATTTCAAATCAAAATATCTCACCTTTTTACCACAATGAAATTTTATGCTAAAAAAAATTAAGGGAAGTTTACATACATAGCACAAAATTCTTATGCATTTACATATTTAATACCCAAATTTTAATATTTATAAAAATAGCACTTTTTCTATGCATAAAAGGTGCATTTCACTTTGAAAAAATAACTAGGGTGTTGTTTTTGGTATAATAATAAAGATTTAAGTACTATTTAAGTAAAATTAAAAAATTAGGTATTAAATATGTAAATAGATAAGAATTATGTGCTATGTATGTAAATGCCCCAAAAATTAAACTTTATTTGAACACTATTCAAATGCTATTCCAACCTCATTTGAATCATATTCTAACAGGATTTGAATTAAAGCTTATCTATAGTAGATACAAAAGAGTACATTCTAGCAGTTTTGATAGTCATTATTATATCTAAATTTACATTATTAACTAATCAATAATAGTACTTCAAGAACTATAATAAATCTATGCAATTAAAATATTCTTATAATAAAAAAAAGTAAAGTATAAATAATTATGAAAGTGATGGGCACATGCCTTTAAAAGTAACTTGATTATAACTCCATATTAACTATACCTATATTGCATTGCATCCATCTTTTACTATAAAGGCCTTTTATTTTCCCAAATAGATACTTTTCAACTTCACCAATAGAAGCAACACTATAACTCTATTTATTTTATTTAGAATCTCTCATACATCTTTATTTCATATCAAGTATATTTTTTTAAATGATACCTAAGCTTTGAGCTACAACTAATATATATGCACACGAAAGACCCATAATATCAAAATTCTTACATGTATAAGTTTATTTTGTAAATCAACATCTTTATTAAGATTATTATTAAAGACACACAATTTAAATTAATTAATAAGATATTTAATCAAAGTTTGAGCCTTATTTAATTGATTTTGTATTATTTAATTGATTTTATTTGCTAAAATAATGTTTGTATTTTATGTAATAATGTTTATTCAAAAATTATTTCTATTTTTTGTGCTTCAAAAATTCTAATAAAGTAGTCATCATATAAGAGTATGCACACTTCATAGCTTTATTAAAGCTTTTTGAAATAATAGTTATCATCATGTTATATTAATTTCCAAGTAAGAAAATATAAGCTCATCACTTAAAGCCAACTTCATTCTCTAGAAAAATAACTATGGTTAGATTCTTAATATGTATTTTATCAAAGTTCCTATAAAACATAACTCTTCTAGAAACCTTTAAAGCTAATTGATATCTATTGATATTAAAATTCTATGCAATGTTCATTATGATATGATGAGTAAAAAGTCTATCATGTGTCTATGAAAAAAGCAATCGGTAAAATATTGACAATATGATTATGTCTATCATAAACAAATGCAAAGGGGCTGTTTGGGATCACTTTCATATTTTTTATTTTTTATTTTGTTTATGTTTTGTTTCAAAGTAAAACATGTTTGATAATTATTATTATTTTTAAAAATACTCAAAATATCTAAAAGTTATTTTAAGTGTTTTAAAAAATAATGTTATTTATTTTTAAAAATAAAAAATAAAAACACATAAAAAATACATCAAACAAATATATTTTTAAAAATAACATAAAAATAAAAATAAAAAAACAAAACAAAATTGATCCCAAATAGGCCCTAAAGTATCAATTATGCATATTGACTGTTATTTTATCTTCAAATATATCTAATATGTGGTGTGATTGTAGCAACCATAAGATCTACATCCACACCAAGCCAAACCTTATTAGAATTCCTTTATCCCAAAATTTAAAATGATATAACCAATTGAGTAAAGCCTCAAATTAAGTTAGAATAACAATCACACTAACTTAATGGCATAGAAAAAAGAAAAATTAAAAAAAAATACTAATCTAGATAGTACATGATCTCAAATTTTTGCTAAATTTTAACCTTAGTGGTGATTATACAAACGCTTCGATTGATCATCTTATAAAATAACTACTTATATAATGATTTAACAAAGATAAGCTTACTATAAAGTTTGTCAAAGTTTAATTTTATTATAATAAATATTCAAGCAAATCACACTAAAATTTTAGCAAACTAATTTTGACAAAATAACCTTAAATAAAATAAACTTTAATGTGCAAAAATATAATCTCACTAAATAGAAATTTAAGAAAATACAAGATTTAATTTCACCATATTTTTAAAATGATTTCAATAAGTTGTGAAATAATTTTAGCAGTTCGAAAAATTGATTAGAGCAGCCTGCAAATTTATTTTTAACAAATATGAAATTTGATTCACCAATTATAAAGCTTAATTCTAACAATCATAATTTAGCAATTGGAATGATTGATTTCATCATATGAATATATTACCTAAGCATATATAATTTTATCAATTGGAAATCAAATTGGGTAACTTCATACTTTTAGGGGCTTTTTGGGATCAATTTTATTTTCTATTTTTTTTTTAATATTGTTTTTAAAAATATATTTATTTAAAGTATTTTTTATCTTATTTTATTCTTTATTTTTAAACATGAATAACATTGTTTTTAAAAATTCTCAAAATATCTAATAAATATTTTGAGTATTTTTAAAAATAGCAAGTACAATCAGATAATAGATATTTTGAATATTTTTAAAAATAACAAGTACAATCACATAAATTTTATTTTTAAGCCAAATGAAATAAAACAAAATAAAAACATAAAATACAAAATAAAAAAAATAAAAGTGATCCTAAATGGCCCCTTAGCAATAAGAGGTTATTTGTGATTAGTTTTGTTTTTGTTTTTATATTATTTTTAAATATATATTTGCGTAGTGTGTTTTTTAAGTGTTTTAATTTTTTATTTTCAAAAATATAAAATATTATTTTAAAAATTATTTAAAATAATTTATAAATATTTTGAGTATTTTTAAAAAGAATAATTACTATTAAATATATTTTATTTTGAAACAAAACATCAACAAAACAAAATAAAATTATAAAATATAAAATAAAAGCTAATAAATTTTTAATTTCAACAAAACGATTTCACTAAAATATAATTTCAGCAAAAGTAAAGTTCATTTCAGTAATATACAATATATAGTTTCATCAAATGGAAATATATTTCAGCACCATGCAAATTTGAGCACAATTTAAAGATTTCACTTTTAGCGATTATTAAACTATATATAATTATTCACAACATCACCTATTTTATATGGATTCTTTTTTATATCATCACTTTTAGCGATTATTAAATAGATATAGATATCTCATTCAAGAAAAAAACAAAATCATAACTTTTTAATAGGTCAGTTAAAATATTAAAATTGCAAACTATACTATGTCCCCCTAATTCTTGAGAAGGTTGAATCTTAAACATATTTTTTAAGCTAGTAATAGCTAAAATGATGGTTCTTCAAAGTTAATTCAAAAGTACTTGAAATTAAAATTTCAGTAAATCCTAATGATGCTCATCTTTGAAAGAAGTTAAATTGAAAAAAGTAACTAACCAACTTTCAAAGTAAGGTGAAATGAGTTAATGAATATCTTAAGCATAAAATAAATGTTTATTTAAATTTTTATAAAAAAACTATAATTTAATTTTTAAATAATTATTAAATTTTCTACATGTCAAAAGTCTTTTTTTAGATAGAAAGTCATAATTTGTCCTATTTAGTTATTTGCACACAATCAATTAAAAGAAGATATCAATAGAAAATATATATATGAAGATCCTTAAACACTCAAGTCAATTATTGGGCTTGAAATTTAAAAAATGCTACGATCATTTGAATAGAAATTTCTCTTTTGAATGAAAAAGAGCGAGCACTCTAGAGGAGGCTCTTGAAGATGATGAAACCCTTTATTTTGCTTCCATTAAGGGTATTTTTAAACATTTGGATAACTAAATTTTTTGATATTATAGCAAGATGTACAATGGATAGACAATCCATGTTGACTTTGATATATATTCTAGACTAAAATGCATCTTGATTGTGATGAAGCGTGGAAGGTGGTATTTTGAAATCTATGTGGCTCTCTTTATGGAGATGAATGTGAAAAGGTTAATAAAGTGAGAAGTGAGTATAAAAGGTTTTGAGGGTAAGAAAGAAGGGATTCACTTAGGGGATGTAAACCCTAAGGATAATTCTTGGAGTTCTTTTAGAGAGTGAAAGTAAATCCTACAAAATTTTATTTTAATGTTATTTTCTATTTTCTTTCTTAGGGATAGAGAGGTAGACATGAGAGATCAAAAAATCATAAAAAATGATATGTAAGATGAAGTATAGATTATTTTCTTGATAATCAGTTTAACCATCACCATGGGAGCATTTAGCCATCATGAAATGCCCATCCATCACTAATGATAAAGAAATCATTCTAACCTCAGAAGTAGAGGAAAAAAAACTATTACCACCATATGATAGAAGAGATGATTTATGATACATTAGTAAAAAAATTATATATATATATATATATATATATATATATATATTCATATGATTAGTCACTGATTATATTAATATGGCATGAAGGTCATCCAATTTTCATGGAGCCTACCACCACCAAAGGAAAGATAGAGAAAACCAGTTTGAATGTAAACACAACCCATGCTTTCTTTTCATTCTTTTGCAACATCTTTATGCATATTTGGGTATGTGGTAGATCCTTGCCCATAGAATAAGGTAGCAACTAAAAAATAGACTTAAATGCTTTGGACACTCAAAGAATGATAGGAAATACAACATTATATGAGCAAATAAACTTATATTAAAAAACTGATGGAAAAAATGGTTAATCTCATAACGTTCAAAATGTTTTTCCATAATATATTTAATACTAAATGCAATATAACAATATTCATAATGTCAATTTTTGATACTTTGGACATGGCTAATGATGATGAAAACAACAATAATGCAAGTTATCATTTTGTTTGAGTCATGTCCAAAGAATGTATGGATGTGCTTTAGAAATCTTAGTTAGATTTGAAGCTACTTCAACTATGCAACATTTTTTTATGGTTGTAATGATGAATACAAATTGATGTATCTTTTGTTAAACTTTATTGGACACATTATGTGTAGTTTTTGGAATTCATATTTTGTTGAGAAATCTTTTATGGCGGTGTAGATGTTGAAGGAAGGTATTGACCTCCACATACATTCATGAGTCAAATCGAGAAAACACAATGAATTCAACATACTACAGACACGATGTCGTGTAACGTCAAAATTCTCCAATCAACACCAAAATCAATTGTAATAATCTCCGATCACAAAACGGACTTCATCAATGCATCTGGAACATCAAAATTGATTGAAATGTACATTTCGTGCTATCCGACGGTGGATTAATATAGAAGACAAGAGTCGTCAATGCGCATGTGCACATATCAGAGTCAAGAGGTATAGAAGACATTTAAATGACCTTCATTCACAAATTTGATCACGCCAATATCGCCAAAATATCAAGTTATATCAAATGAGACTACTCGCGATCGATTTGAATGAGTTTATGCAAGTGTCGAGGGAGCGGATGTAATGTCGCAGGATTTAAGCTAAAATTAATTCGATTCGATGATTGGTAACGATACATTTTAAATAAACTATGATGATACCACCACAAAAAAAGTTTAAATTAGGATTTATTTAGTTACTTTAATCGATAAAAACAGGATCTATATATACCCCCTTAATACATAATTCTAAGACCTACAACCACAGCCCTCAATCCCTAATTCCCTTATTTGTACCTGGCCCTAGCTCTCTTTCCCGAGCACAACATCCCATTTCCTCTTTCTCAGTCCAACATCACACTTCCCCGATCGAGCATCCAGCTACACAAGCAGCAGCCACACTTCTTGTCCCCTACCTACCTTCTTCTCATGCTCACACCCTCTGATCTAATACCTGGATCGAGCCGCATGCTAATAGTTGACTTTCGCAGCAAACCCAATGCGTGATTCTTCCTTCCTCTCCATCTTGTGCCCAAATCTTGCCTCCTTTTTTGCCCACACAAGTCGAAGCACTCCGTGTCCTCTTTTGGCTAAACTTCAGCCAGTCTTCACATTACACTAGATTACCCAAAGTTGGCTCTTCTCCCCTCTTATCTCCTATCCCGTGATCTCTGCATCCCAAAAGCCCACATACAATCCAAGTCGAACGAACCCTGTAGCCTCCTCACACTCAACGCACACAAGAATCTACAACTCTACTCCTTGGCCGATCCCTCCACTCACTCAAACCACCTCCATTCCTTCTTGCCAATGTCCACCTCTAAACTCCTCAGGTTAGTTCGTTAATTCTCTTGCACAACCCTATCCCTATTCCTCCTCTTATTCTTCCTCTTACGAGGACAATAAACAAAAGAAGAGCTGTTTAAAATCTTCTTCTACAATTGAAGGTAAAATGTGGGAAAGATCTAAATATCCATTGGCATTATTTCAATGCAACGAGGAGATTTGTGTCAAACTCTAAGTACCGCTCGTGTTGCTTTAACACAGTAAAAAAATTTACTAGATTTTAGTACTTGTTAATTACTTCAACACGGGAAGAAAACTATGATATATTTTCAAATGCATGTATTTGAAGGCTATGCGATGCTTCGTAAGTAGAAAGACTCCGGCCTTGATATCATAAAACACCTATTTTGCACGCTTCTATAAATATAGTGGGAAGGCTTTAGACTCCCGATGTTGCTCCTCTATGCGGGGATGACACCAGGAAGCTATCTGATTTTAAAGTAAAATAAATAACTTTATATAAACTAAACATCAAACTTAAAATTGAATCTAAACTAAAATTACAGGTTCTTGAAGGCATATGCATTGCTTCTTGTAAGCGTAGTAAGTATAAAGACCCTCCAACAGTGGTGTCGCAAGACATCTATCATACGTGCTTCCCATAAGCATGGTGTGAAGACCCGACACTCCTTAATCAGCCCTCTATATGGGGATAATTCCAAAAAACTGCTAATATTTTTAGTGAATTGAACCCACAAAGAACATAGAACTAATAATATTTGAAATGATTTTAATGTGTCACAAAATGAAAGTGGATTAAAATTCAAATCATAAAATAAATATTTAAAACTACATTCGATATAACATCAAATGAATAAATTAGATGCTCAAATTGATTATGAATTGAATCACAAAGAATTTGATAATTTGCTCACTAACAAGAATGTAATCTAATAGCTTGTTAGCAAGTATGGAGGGACTTTTACATGATTTATTGGAATGCAAGGACATAATTCATTGATTGAATCAAAAGAAGTTCAAAAGAAATTTGAGCTAAGTTTGAACAAACTTAAATTTGTTAGTAAGTATAAGCTGAACTTTTTAATGTGTATCCATTGATATTATATCACATATTGAAAGGATGAAGATGATTAAGTTCAGACAAGTTAAAGACAATTTAGATTGAAAAATAAGAACTTGTATGCAATCAAATAGCCTTTTTTATGTGCATAAATAAAATCAAAAAGTTCATCAATAAATGTGAACAAGATGTCTTCATTAAACATTAATGTTAAAATAGACTTTGCTTTGAAACATTGTTGAACATCTAATAAATGCAATTTTGCACATACACTTGAGAAATTTAACATTTAAAGTTTTTGATTTGTGATTTATGCGGCTAAATCCTTGGATGATCACAAGATAATCTCATATTTGAATATGTAGCTTCAAGGTTCATGCAAAGTGTCCAAATGAAATAACTTATTGTGCATATTCAAAGTGTTATTGCATTTTATTCAATCTAAACACTTTGATATGCATGCAAACATTCAAATGGAATGAGCTTCATTAATGTTTTATGAAGGCAATATTTAATTTAATTTGACCATCTTATTAATTTGTGGAGGTGTTTACAAGAACTAAACTCTTACATGCAACACAACACAACCTCTCATCAACATCAAATGTCTTGGGACATACGTAGTATTTGAATAAAAACAAGCTTCCATATGCATTACAAAGCAATCATTTTTGTTTGATTTAAATGTTTGATGTGCACATGAATATATGAATGAGATGACTTCATCATGATTATCAAAAATAATCTCATATCTCATTTCGTTGTCTTGATACTTATGCAAGTTTTTAAAGAAAATGATGATAAGTGAACCTTTACATGCATTAAGAGACGACTATATGTCTGATCTCAATGCATCGATATGTGTAAACCAATCAAATGATGAGATAAGCAACAAAACTTCTAATTTTGATGTTTTAAAACTCATGCAAATAACTTAAAATGGGATATTCACATGTGTTTTGAGAAATTTCTTAAGTTTAATGTCAAATGTCTTGAAGCATGTGCAAGTGCCTTATAAAATGAATGAGTGAACATGTGCAAATATTTAAAATCAATCATAAATCCCATATGGGCCCGGACACTATGCTAAATATTTAATTATAGTATCTAAGCATGTTGCACGGGTTAACATAAAATAAATTTAGATCCAAGGTGCATGTGCTCTGGTTGGTGTATTAAATGCTTAACTACACAATATAAGAATGTTGCATAAGATAAAATCAGATTTAATCAAAAGTCATAATTTTCTCAAGAATTATACATATATTTGAATGATTAGTAAACATTTATTTTTAAATTCAAGCCTAAATTTATTAATCATATGTATTATTGATTAGGCTTCTTTGCCTACAAGGTAATATCATAAATCTCACTTAATCAGTCTGATTCCTTTTTATCTAATAGAAATTGGAGTTTACAAAACTAATTGAAAATTAAATATTAAAGAATTGATATTTACATTTGCATACGGTCATCAAAGGCCTTAATGAATATATATATATATATATATATATATATATATATATATATATATATATATATATATATATATATATATATATATATATATATATATATATATATATCATATATATATATATTCAAACTACAAACTCTTCATTTCAATATTAAAAAAAATATGAGCATAACTTTTAACAACAAACTTGATCCTTTAGAAATGAAGATAGAGTCGACAGGGTTTGTAACAAAATGAATGTTTATGTTGATCCATGTAATATTCAAACAAACATTATAGATTCATTCCTGTACTAGCAGGCAAGTAGAGTGGCTAAATAGCTTACCTCGATGATGGTTGTGTTGAACAAAGATTTCAATCTGAGGGGATATTACTATCAAAATATATTTAAAATTTTAAATCAAATTAACATATATCAAATATCAATCCAAATGCAAAATTTGATAGATTACTAAGCTCAAAATGCTCAAATTAAATTCAACATTTAAGATTTAAAGCAAAATCTCCCTAATTCACCTTTCTCAACCGTTTGTCGAATGTGATAAATAAAAAACTCTAACTCACAAAGGAGTCAATATTAAGTCAAGTATATTTCTATATTCACGCTCAAACAATCTTATGCAGAATGATCGTGTCCTTTGTCTACATGGTTTGGCAATGAATTCATATGATGTTATTCGTAGTCTTTTGGGTTGGCTCCTTTAATGTATACTACGGTCATGACTGTAGCCCGTATATTTTTCAATGACTCTTCCCTTTAAGTTGTGAATCATAAGGTGCACTTGATATAACAAAAAGTAATTGTTAGCTAAGGTGGACTTAAACTTAACTCCTTAGACAAACATCAACTCAAGTCTACAAGATTATCTTGGACGACGCAACCCATGGTTGTTGATAAAGATTTTTTCAGTTAGATTGGGGTCTCCTTTGATTAAAAGGAGACCATAATGCAGATAATGAAATTATGAGATCTTGATTAGGCGCACAATCATTCTCCCAACCATCCACTTTAAGTTAAATGATGATGAATTTTATAAATTCTAAACTTAAAAACTCCATATGCTGCTACTATGAGCTAAGCAATTAGTGTTTTAAAGTTTAGCCTTAATCAAAAGTTATTTGAGTCAATAGGAAACCTAGAACTATATCTAAAGCCTTTGCAAAATATGGGCAAAATCTCTAGATAGTGTCTTAACTACTATTTCATCTGTCTTCTGAAAATTTGATCGACACTAATCTAAACTCTTTTCATCAAGAGATCGAATGTGAATTTTTGGAGCTCACAGAAGGTTACTAACATAATAATAATAATAATAATAAATAATAATAATATTATTATTATTAGTATACTACCAAGCTCTAGTAAACTTTTTTGAAGAGAGAAATCTGAAAGTCATCAAATATTATGTCTAGTATCGGCCAGGAACTTCAACAGCTAGGTAGATGTTGCAGTGCTTCAGCTGTCAGCACAACTTTTTGTACGTTAAAAAGTTAATTATGTTTTAAGAGGACTAATCCAGCTCTTCATGCATAAACCATTCTATATTCTGATACATAAGTCTCCATTAAATTGTGGAGTTTATTCGGCTTTCCTTATCATACAATTTTATCATTATTCTCTTGGCTTTAATTTATCGGTCAAAAACAATAAAAAGGTGATATTTTTTATTCTCTTTTATTTTTTGCTTGAAACTTTTCCTCGGGAATCAATAAACACATCATAGTCAACAAAATTCTATCAATATATGCATGATTGAGAATCAGAATAGTTGAGGGAATTGAATAATTATGCATTTGCACATGTTTATCTTAAGATTATGCCAATTGTGTTGTAAATGTGAGATCAAGATTCATATGAATTATGAATTGTAATTAACGTTGTAGTATGCACTCTATATAAATGAAAATTCAATTGATGATGTTAGAATTGTGTTATATCACTGGCTCTTCTTTTGCATTATTTACAAATATAGCTTTGTATGACCCATTGAATTCTTGGTGTTCATTGATCTAATGTTAGCACCACAATAAAATATATCAATAGAGGCACATAAATTAATATACCAATACCTAATGTGGCATATTAATTAATAGTGTTAATAAATCAAATTAAAAATCATTTAATTATATATAACAACTTTATGGAAAAAAATGGATTGTCATAAAAAGATATTTTTACTGTAAATTTTTCTGTCAAAATAAATCGCTATAGAGATACACTTAAATGCTATTTCACTATTTTTTGGTGGCATTTATATGTGATTTATTTAGCAATTAGCATAACATAGTTTTAATTGACCTAAAATCAATCTTTAAAAGAACCTATCATTCATCATATAAGAATACTTATAATTACTTTAATGTATAATGATTTATTCTGAAGTTACAAACTGTGTATCCATTATAGAATCACTTTTTTTATTAAAAAATGATATGAGATTCACTGCATATAATTAAAAAAAATACAAATTAATTGAATCATTCAAAAACAAAAGAAGGCTATTTTTAGCTTTATGACTACTACATCAATAAAGATCAAACAAAACATAATTATAAGAAAAAAAAACCAAAAGGTAGTTATACAATTGAATTTGCACCAATTAACGAAAATAAAAAAAAAAATGCTATAAAAGACAAAGACAAAATTCAAAAATGCAAATATTATCTTCATCTGAAAATACATTTGATTAGGAATGACTCATGAGGCAATCTTAAAATCAAAACTTCTACAACTAAATCTATGATTATCAGACATTGATTTTGATAATTTTATAGTGAAATAAATGTTTTGAAAAGATAAACTCAATGTTATCAAAACTAATATAATTTGAGTATAAATTATCATAAATTAAATATTTAAAGCAAAATGAAGATTTTAAATTACTAATAAAGAATTAAATGGTCTTTTTTTTACGTGCTTATAGTCAAAATGAGTATTTTAACAGTAAAATCTAACTAATCTAAGATCACTAAATTATGAGATTATTAAAAAATATAAATGTTGAATGAATTTTCTATGATTATAGAATTGATATAGATCATTTGATGGAAAGGATTTGGATTTTGACAAAAAAATTATCAAGATATCACTTTCAAAAATTATAAATAAACCTCAATTCTTCATATGAGAGAGACTTAGATTTAAATTATAAGAGAATTTATTTTTTTGAAGAATTTTAGTGCTTTAGTTGATGTTCAGTGCTACCAATTAATATTACCAACCATTGTCGCTTGTTTAAGATTTGAAATTGCTTGATCATTATTGCTTGTCCAATAGCATTCAATTGCCTAAGTTCTATCATTCAACCATCATTGTCTAATCACATCACCCATCTATTATCGTTCGATCGCTATTGCCAGGTTTTCATCATCTATCCACTATTGATCAATTGCTTATGCTTGATTGCCATCAATCTATTACTAATGCTTAATTAACTTTTTTAACTAATGTCATCATCTTTCATTATTTTCTTAATATTCTCAAATACAACTATAAGAGGTTGATCAGTTTAAGGATATTCATATGAGGTATTCTCACCATTATATTGAAGTTCCTCATTCACTATAGCCTATTTTAAACTTATTCACATTGTTAATTCAATTCATTCTTTTTCTACTACTTGACTGACTCATATTCTTTGAGCAATCTTGATTAAATTGACTTGACTTCGCATCATGGATACCTCTTATGATAACATAAAAAATGAATTAAGATACCACAATTATGAATAGTTTTCTATAAAGAAAATTTACTCCTCAAATCAACTTTTAAGGTCTTCATCTCATGGAAAATTGCTAACAATAGAGATATCAAGAGTTTCTTTCTTTACCTTCTTAACAATATTATGAATATAGAAAATAGAAAGTGCACATGTCATACATCTCATGTTAATATTTTGATGGTTCTTTGAGATGAGAAAATTACTAAGTGGCTTAATCCATTAAAACTTATTATTAAGAGCTTCAAGCAATATTGTTATATCAACTAAAACCATGGACATGTTATACAAGCATGCAGACAATTTACAAAAGAAATAAAGTGGCTAATCTAATAAAATTATTTCTATTAATTCATTTAAAACCAATCTTATTGTATATACACTAATTCTAATGGAATCATAAACAATAAAAGTAGTATTTAAAAAGTCATGAGACAATTAGAGAGATTGAAATCATTGTTAAAGGATCATTACTATTTTCCTAAGTTATACATACCACTTGTAAAAAGATAGCATCAAAGAAATCTAATGTTAATTATTATTTTACTATTGACCTCACTTTTGAGTGAGGAATGACTTTCCTTATTCTAGACTTA
Source organism: Cymbidium sinense (assembly GCA_021442155.1). NCBI lineage: Eukaryota > Viridiplantae > Streptophyta > Magnoliopsida > Asparagales > Orchidaceae > Cymbidium > Cymbidium sinense. The sequence goes on along the minus strand of CM038215.1, from coordinate 237,564,549 downwards.
GGAACCCTCAAGACACTAGGATTTCCCTAGTCATAGGATGCTTCTAGTGCCTAAGGGAACACTAAAATGCTTCTAGTGCCTAAGGGAACACTAAACCCAAGCCTATAGACTTAGGAAGGCATACCTTGCCTTAGGGAAAATAGGTCTTACCTATCATATGGCCTAAACCAACCCATGCTTGTCCACTCATCCAAAATAACCTCAGGCAAACACAACCAACCTTAATTGAATTTTGTTTCTCAACCAAGTTTCAAGCTAAATTAGCTTATGCCCTAACCTAAGTTAACTCTATCATGATCCTTTGATCCAACACAAAGCCTGTTTAAGTAAACCAAATCCAATTGATCTTCACAAAAGCACTCCAACCACTCAATAGATCATTTCAAACTCCTCCAATACTTACAATCAAAAGAATCAAATCAAATGAATCCAATCAACCCAAGTTAGCCCATTTGACCTAAAAGATCCAAATGAGCCAAAATCCAATTAAACCCAAATCAATTGCAATCAAGGCCACCAATCAACCCTAAATCCATCATTGAACACCCAATTCACTAATCCAACTCAATCAACCTAATTGGTCCACTTGACCCAAAGTGGCCTAAATGACCAAATTGACTCAAACTTCAATCCAACCCAAATTGGATTGTATCAATCCATCGAATCCCTTCCATAATGATTATTGATCATCTTGGATATCCCAATTGCAATCAATTCAATCAAACCAAATCAATTTGGTCAATTAATTCAAGTTGACCCACTTTAACCTAAAGGGTCAAATTGGGAAAAATCTTATTCCAACTCCAATTGGTTGAAACCAATGGCTCTAATCAATCATAAATTGATTATTAAACATGATCCAACCTTCCATTGAACCCAATTTGGTCAACCTAACCAAATTGTCCCCTTTAACCCAAATTGACCTAAAGGGCCCAATTGAACCAAATCCTTCCCAAATCTAAATTGATTCAAACCAACACCTACAATCATTCTCAAATGATCAATTGAACCTAAACCAACCCTCCACCCAAGCCAATTTGGCCAATTTGACCAAATTAGTCAACTTAGCCCATTTGGCCTAAAAGAACCCATGTGAACCAAAATCAAATCCACTTTAAATTAAATCAAATAAATTGAACCAATACATTTCAAATGATCATTTCAACATACCCAAACCCTTGGTTTGACCCAATTTGATCAAATGGTAAACCTAGCCCAATTGAACCTAATTTGACCCATATGGGCCAAATTAAGCTAAACCCATCCAAACTAAATACAAACCCAACCAAACTTGGCATGACTCATCATTGGGTAACCATGGGTTAGCCCAAGTGGACCCCACCTATGATGAACCATGTTTGGGTCAAAACCTTAACCAAGCCACCCAAATGAGATAAAATCTCCATTTGGATGGGTTCTCCCACTCCACAAGCATTTGCAACTACCTTTGGCCATTCTTAGACATGTGGACCACTGACCCAACCATAGATTTTTCCCTAGATGTTGGTCTTTTATAAAATGAATTGGATTTTACATAATTTTTATCATAGAATCTCTTTAGATCTCTTCCCTAAGTATTTTGGAGTCAATCTCGCCATCCCACGAGCTCTGGATTGGATCAAGTGGAAAAGGACGGTGTCCGTCAAGGCCACATGATGACGAATCATTGGTTGTTCATTCCATGTGATTAGGATGGATGAAGATAATTTAATATGCTAGATTATCCAGTTTAATCCTTATAAAACCACGAGATTAATCTCGGTCGTCCATCCAAGATCAAACGACGGGGATGAAATCATCAACCACCGCTGAGTCAGCTATCATGTTAGACATTTTAAATAACATATCCTATGGTGCAACATGGAAAGCGCTATCGCATGGCGCCAATGATTTTGGGAGTTAATTGAGTGTTAAAATGCAATTAAATGGCCAAAATTTGAAAATTCATAATTAATTGTAGAAAAATCTAAAAAATATAAATAAACCCATTTTAGAAAGGAGAATTTAATAAAAATAAAGTCTCTAATGTTTGATTAGTGAATAGTACTTAATTAGGATTTAAATTTTAGGTTAATTATCCTAATTAAGGCTTAATTACTTGGCCAATTGATCTCAAATTTGGTGAGTTAATGTGACGTCCTCTACCTCCCATAATTTTCTTGAGATTTATTGGCCATGTAATTCAAAGAATTTGAAATTCTAATTTTAATCACCCTCCTTAATCAAGTTTATACTTATTAAAATGGCTAAACAATAAAAATTAAATAATTAATGATGATTAGTCACTGTAAATAGTGAGAATGGTGAGGAGAAATAATTAGGACCCCTTTCCTAATTGCTTCCCTAAATACATTTCATTAGGAGGGTTAATTAATACATATGGTAATTAGGGATTAATTAGGTAATTAATGATGAAGTAAAATCAAATTAAAATGATGATCGATTCAGATGATTCAAATTTGATTCGTGAGTTCCCCTTTATGTGTTTAATAACATAAATATCATTAAGGAATTTATTGTTAACCCATGGGTGTGGAAAAACTATAAGAGTACTTAACTTAATTCTTTCCTTAATTTAATTAACTCTTAAGCATTAGCCTAATTGCATTAAGTCCCTTTAGGAGCATTGCAAGTTTTGATTTCTCATAAGTATATCATTAGAGGCTCATGATTAAGTAGTTAATTAAATTAAAGAAGCTTAGAAAAGGGTAATTAAATTGGTTGATTAATGGTTTGAAGTTACTCAATTCATAAAATTATTTAATCACTTTTCTTTAAATACATTAAGTCACCAATGTGGGATGGGGCAAACTCCAAGTGTCTTCTCTCCTCTTTAGGTTTTAATAATTCAAACATCAAAATCAAATTCGATAAAAACTTTGGTTAATCTTAAAGAGTTTTATTTGACTTGATTGTCCTTAGAAATTAATGTCATTGAATGTATCATGTGCCAATGTTTAATTATTTTTTTCAATCTTTTTAAATTTGTATGTCATTTGTTTTATATATTCATGTCTTTTCAAAAAGAATCAAATAAAGAAGAAAAAGAATATAATCATATATAAATTGCATGTGTTGAATTAATCTTACTATATAATCTGGATATTATGACTAATAAATCTCAAATTATTTTAAAATTATAAGTTAATGATGAAAACTTAAAGTGATGTTGGTTATAAATATAATATGTGATTTACATTCACTTATAGTTTAAACATGTTAAAGGATTATTATATTTTCATGATTCATGTGTATGTTTGCATGTGTTTGAATGTTAGTAAGTATATAGTCTGAATATCCGAGAATATGAGGCTTTAAGTAGCCCCAAGGAGGTCTTATATTACCTCACTTTCTTGGTTTAGCAATGACTCGTACTTACTTAATTTCATTCATATGTGTACATATGCTAGAATTTAGATAGAGCTTTACTTTACATGAGTAAAAAATTTGCTAATATACAATAATTTGCATAATTTTTATTCTTATATTTATGTATATGTTTATGTGTATTGAAGTTAGCAAGTATATAGTGTGAACATCCTGGGAATACTAGGCTTTATGTAGCCCCAAGGAAGTCTTAGATTACCCACTTCCCTAGTTTAACAACAGCACATACTTGCTTAATCTTTAATACATATATAAATATGCTTAACTAAGGATTGAAATCTTTGTTTCCTACCAAAAATGTATGCATTAAAAAATCATCAAGTGCACAAAAATATGAATATATTATGTGTACAAATAAGAGATAAAGAAATATTCATGTCATTGATGATGAAATGGAATGAAGTAATATTATTCATGTGATAGTAATTCAATCTCATTAATCTTAAGATGCCTTTCATGTTTGAATAGGATTCTTTAAGATTAACCCAAACTTAGGATTAATAAAATGTTTAATAAGTCATTCACTAAAGGAAACCAAAAATCATAATAACATGCCTTTAGCAAATAACTTAGGGTAGGGAAGAAGAGGGTCAAATCTCTTTCCTCTCTTTATAATAACTAAATATTAAGTGAAAAAAAATATATAAATTAAAATCCACCAATTCTTTTAATAACTTGAAGTGAACCTCCCCTCATGTATAACTTGAACATTCCAAACTTAGATAATCACAAATCTAAAGCCTAGCTAAGACATACCACACCAAACTTTAATACACACACACACACACTAAAATACTAAGTCATAATTTCTAGCTCTAAGTTAGGATGATGTATGTTGTGATGTTATATTTTTTGTGATGTAATATTTTAGACTAGATGTTAGGATTATTTATACATAGACTAGATATTAGGCTGTTCATAACCTAATACTACTTTATGTAGGGGATTGTGCTAAAAGGGTCGCTGAAATAATGAATAATAAATATAAATGCTTTTGCTTACATGTTGCTTATGCCCCTAAGCATAATTTAATGGACAGGTGGGCTTGGTTACCCATGTGTAGGGTGCTAAGCCCAAATATTTAAAATATAATTGCTTGATTTGAATGCTTATTTGGCCAACATCTTTTGCAAGTGTAGTTAGATTTTATTTTTCATAAATATGTAAGTTTACAATAGGAATCAGGATTAGTATTATGGGTTTAGGATGAGCAATGACTAGAAGGCAAAGACCTGGGAGGCACTATATAGCCTAGAGCATAACCAACTCAAAAGAGGAAAGAAAGATAAAGAATGAAGACCCACATAACATTTACTTTCATTATAATTGTGATATTCTTTTGTAATCCAGGTTGTATAAGAAAAGAAAGTGGTATATTAGTCTGGAAAATCCTAAGATTATGAGGCTTTAAGTAGCCCTAAGTAGGTCTTATACCTTACATCTCTGGTTAACAATGACGCTGTACTCACTTATGCCTTTTTTACTTTCATGTTTGTATGTGAAATTTTGAATAAGGAAAACCTTTTTTACTTAAGAAAAATCATGCATATTCAAATTCTAAATTTTCTTAAAATGGATTACTTAGCATGCATCATAAAGTGTGTTAACTATTCTCATTTTTATGTATAGATATGCTTAGGGTCTATCCATATGCATGTTATATATGTTAGGAAAGAATTGAAGTAATGTGTGTTATGTGAATTTTGATTCATTTTATTTAATCTTAAAATGCCTTTATTTTTGAATAGGTTTGTTTAGAGTTTATCTAAACTTAGGATTGATTAAAAGATGTAATCAAAATATTCACCTAAATAAAATTAAAATGTGAACTTACCTTAGAAGTTACTTAAGGATTTGGGAAGGAAAGATAAGTTCTCTTCTCTTTCCCTCTCTTCATAACTTAGTAATTAATTGTAGGTTTCACTCAAACCAAATTAAAATATGAAATAAAATCAGCCCAAAATACTTGAATAACTTAAATAAAACCCTCCTCTAAGTTGAGCATGTTCTTCACACTTAAAAAATTTGTACCTAAAGTTTATACATACCACACAAGCACACACATTAGCCTAAGTCAATACTTCTAGCCTTGGTTAGGATGGTATGGTTTGATGTTATATTTTATTTTGTGATGAATATTTTAGACAATGTTAGGTGTATGCTCATAGAATGAATGGTAGAGCTTTAGTCTAACTATGATTTTTGCAAGGGATTGTGCTTAAGAGGCTTATCATAAATAAAAATATAAATGCTTGCTTGTAGCTTATACCCTTTGCATAATCCATATAGTGGACTTAGTCACCCATGTGTGGGTGATAAGTCCAATATACATGCTTGATATTTGTGTGGTGTGATTTAACTAACCTTATTTTCGTGTTGTAGATTTTTTACCTTTTCATGTAAAAATTTGTATATCTAAGATTTTGGAATGATTTGTTATGAGGGATTAGGATGAACATTGGTCATGATATCCTATCTTATACACCATGTGAAGCTTTGGAACACCCACCATCCAACTATCCAAAGAAAGATCTAAAGAAGAAAAGAAGAAAAGAAAAGAAAGAAAGAAGAAAGAAGAATAAAGAAGACCCCCCATAACAATGAATTCCTTTTAAATTATAATTTAATTCATAATTTGTATATGAGAACTCGACTACCCATATTTGATATTTTTGATTTGTGGTGGTGCCCAACCACAATACCATTTATACTTTTTTAATGACATTTTATAAATTATTTGATGATTTGTTTAGCTTTTGCATGGCATTTTCATAGTTTCTTTCTTACTTTATGTAGGGCCTAGATGTGGATTAGACTCTTAAAAAAATAATAAATCTTTTACCCAACTTAACAATTCAAACTAAAATTAAACAACTCATAACTTCACCTAAAGTTTAGATTAAAATCAAGATAAAAAATTAGCAACTCCTTATGGATGAGCATTTCTTTTATAATATCATAAATGCATCTTAATTCACTGATTGGAGATCTAGAGAACGGCTTGATTGAGTGGTGGAAACTCACCTCTCTGATTGGCCTAATTTGATTTCATGCAGTCATAAAAATCCTAAACAAAATGATCCAAAAAAAATGAAAAAAATGAAATTTGAAATGCATTAAATTTAGTCATTTGAAGCATGTCCCTTTACATGATATAGTCTTTTGAGTAGGACTTAGTCTCAAAAAAAAGCATCTTGCATAAGCATAAAGACTTGATTATTTAAAATCATAGAGGAGTTATGGCCACCCCTGTAGATCAAGTCGTGGTTTATTTTCTCTTGTGGAGGCAAACCAATTACTCATTTTTACCTTAGATTTAGTTTGTATTTTCAGCCCTCACTGAAGCTCCCTAGATTTAGGTTTTGAGGTTGCTTTTTTCCTTTATGAGCCATAAGCATAATTACTCACCTCTTATGTATTTCCTTAATCTTGTGTTAAGGAATCTTAAGTCCTAAAATTCTAATGAAAATACAGGTCAAACAAACTAAATCAATTTCTAAAATATAAAGTCCAATTTTAAGATAGTTTGAGATGCACGTTAGGTTTCCTAGCATCGTGAGCATCTCCTACTTATTAATATTTTGGCTTCGATAATAACTCCCTCTTTTGATCAATCCCATTTGATGTTCAAATATAAACCAATCGATGGATAGTCCTTCTATTGAAATCTTCAAAGACAATGATCATTTACCTTAATCTTTTCCTAAAGGATCCTATCTTAGAGAATTAATTATGAGGGCTTTGCAGAACTTAACGAACCTAGTTTAAATAAATCTTTGTTTTTTTTCATGTAAAGTAGGGGAAGAATCTCTGTACATATGCAACATCATCTTAGAGTCCTTATTAAGGTGATTGGTCATTAAAGGGTAGTGACTTCTTTCGAGATGATACATTATGCCTTGATGACATATCCATCAAATAAGTACATCTCTGATATGGTGTCTTACCAAGATTAATTTTGTAAGGGTTCCTTTCTTTCTCCCAGATTTGAAAGTCCTTATAAGAATCTTTCACCACACTAACTTAAATGACTTTTCTCAAATCATTCAGATCAATCCCAACAATGCAAATCAATTCAAATTCAAAAGGTTTTTCTCACAACCCATATATATTCTCATTTATATTCACAAATAAAAATAAAATATAAATTCAAATAACCAAACTAAATCTAAAACTCAATTTCAAATCCAAAAAATCTTTCCTAAGTCACTTTGATTTCATCTAATGGACTTAGCTCAAATCAAATCTAAATCAATTCAAACTCAAAGATCTTCATAACTTTTATATTCTCATTTATATTCAATATAAATGAAATATAAATTCAAATAACAAAACCAAATTCAAAACTCAAACCAAATTCCAACCTAAAAAAACCTAAACTTTCAAGTCAAATTCTTGAACTAACAAATCATTTCAAATCAACATTTAGATTTTCCCTTCAATTAATCAATCCTTCCATCATAAAACCAAATTCAATTATAAAATTTTATCATCAAATGAAAACTAAATTCAAAACTCAAAATATCATCATTTGAACTTGAAATTATCAAATGAATCAATTTCACTCCAAATCACTTGCTGATTTATATCAATCACAAGTTCATATGTGAGTTCAACCAAACTGAATCAAGCCTTGATCAAGCCATTGACCTACTTCATTTGACCCAAAGTGACAAAAGCACCCTTTGAAATAATCATACCCAAATTGGATTGAACTAAGCTTATCTAAGCCTCACATTGTGAGCAATAATCATCATAAGATGATGTGGTGAAAAATTTATTTATTCTCTTATACATTTCTTGCCTTCATCTATCCCCTCTCCCTTTTAGGAAAAGAAAGATAAATAAAAACATAAATATATAAAAGAATATACACACCTTGTTGGGATATCACGTAGATCCATAGATGTTCTTATTAAGGTGATCGGGTACAACATTAAGGAGATGTGTACTATCTTGAGAGATATAAGTCACTACCCTACAATGGACCTAATCACCCAAATAAGAACTCTTAAGAAAAATGGGTCCATATAAATGTAGATTCTTCCCTACTTTACATGGAAAAGTAAACAGGTTTATTTTAAATCGTTCGTTGTTCACAGGCAAGCCCCATACTTAATTATATCCTAAGGACATCCTTAGAATACTCTTGATTAGGTAAATGATCATTGTCTTCAAAGATTTCAATAAAGGAATATCAATCATTAGTTCATTTTGAAGATCAAATGGGATTGAAAAGAGAGAGTTATCAAGTCAAATGATAAGTAGAGATGCTCATGATGATAGAAATCTAGCAGCATCTCAAACTATCCTATGATTGGGCTTTATATTTTTTGAAATTGATTTAATTTGTTTGAGTTGAATTTTATTAAAATTTAGCTTATAATTCCATAATACAAAAAAATGCCTAAGAGGTGAGGATTTATGCTTATGGCCCACAAAGGGGAAGAGCAATCTCAGAACCTAAATGTAGTGAGCTTTGGCAAGGACTAAAAGCACAATCTAAATCTAAGGAAAAAAATGATATTTGGTTTGCCTCCAAAAGAGAGGACAAACCACTCAAGATTTACAACCTCTGGTCGCCAACTAACCTCCTATGATTTTAAATTCTTGTATAAGTCATATGTTTTTATGCAAAATAGCTAGGCTATTATTTATTTAGAAAGAGACTAAGTCCTTAAACTCACTCTCTAAAGAGACTAGATCATGTAAGGACATGCTTCAAATGGCCTAAATCTAATGCAATTCAGATTTCATTTTATTTCATTTTTGGATAATTATTTTTGACTAAGGCTAATAGGATTCATATGCCTAATGCTTGAGAAATGAGATTATTGGCCAAAATCAGCGAGAAGGGAGGAGGTGTGTTTCCACCATGGCTCTCAAAGGTCAAGCCAGCCAAAATCAAGAGTGAAAATAATATGCATTTATGCATGATGTTATAAAAGAAATACTCATCCAGCTAAGGAGTTGCTAATTCTTTTATCTTGATTTTAGCCTAAGCTTTAGGTGAGGCTATGAGTTCTTTATTTTTAGTTTTGGAATGTTATTTTTGGTAAAATATTTATTTTTTCCTAAGAGCCTAATCCACATCCAGGTCATACATAAAGCAAGAAAGAAACTAGAAAAAAGATGCCTCTTAATGCACAAGCTAAACAAATCATCAATCAATTTATAAATCTAATGCAAAAGAATAAGAGGCCTTTATGGTCGGGTACCACCGCAAAAACCCAAAAATAAATTGGGTAGCCAAGCTCTACCCTTATACAACCCAGATTATAAATGAATTAAATATAATTAAGCAAGAAATTCATTGTTATAATGGTCTTCAAGCTTCATTTCTTCAATTTTCTTTTCTTCTTTCTTCTTTAGTTCCTTCTTTTAGATGGTTGGAAGGTGGATGCTCCAAAAGCTTCACATGGTGCATAAGATGAGATCTTATGACCAATGTTCATCTTAATCCCATAATAATCATTCCAAAATCCTAATTATAAAATTTATATGAAAAGAAAAAGTAAATCTAGCTAACTCTTGCAAAATAAATATTATCTAAACAAACCACCAAATCCCAAGCATGTATATTGGACTTATCACCCCACACATGGGTGACTAAGTTCACCTAGCCTATTGGATTATGCTTAGTGGTATAAGCATCTACATAGCAAAAGCATTTATATTTTTATTTATTACAGCGCCCCTTAAGCACAATCCCCTATAGAAGATAATGGTTAGACTAAGATCGCCCTACCATTCAATCTACGCACATACATCCTAACATTCAGTCTAAAATATATATCATAAAATAAAAAGTAAACATCAAACCATGCACTAACCTAAAACTAGAAGTGGTGACTTATTTAATGTGTGTGCTTTGGAGGTTTGTGGTTTAGCTATGTTTTAAGTTAGAATTTTCTAAATGTGAAGAAGGTTCAACTTAGAGGAGGGATTCATTTAAGTGATTTAGTTATTTTGGGTTGATTTTATTTCATGTTTTGATTAGGTTCAAGTGAATCCTACAATTAATTACTAAACTATAGAGAGAGGGAAAGAGAAGAGAACTTCTCTTTCCTTCCCTAGCCTAAGTAATTTCTAAAGTAGATTCATATTTTAGTTTTATTTAGTGAATGTTTTAATTAATTATAAGTTTAGATAAATTCTAAACAATCCTATTCAAAAGAAAGGCATTTTAAGATTAAATAAAATGAACTAAATTCATAAAACATACATCACTTCATTTCTTTCCCAACATGTATAACATACATATGGATGAGTCCTAATCATATCTATACACACAAATGAGAACGTTTATCATACTTTATGATGCATGCTAAGTAATTCTTTTAAGAAAATTTGAAAGTTTCTGATGCATGATTTTCATTAAGTAGAAAAAGGATTTCTTATCCAATTTTCATATGCACACATGAAAGTAAGAAAGGATAAGTGAGTACAGCGCCATTGTTAACCAGAGGTGTAATGTACAAGACTTACTTAGGGATACTTAAATCCACACAACCTCTGGGTTGTCCGGACTAATATACCACTTTCCTTAAATACAAACATGTGTACAAAAGAAATGAATGGAAAAGAAAGAATGCAAAAATTTGTAGTTGATTTATTTTGTTTATGCAATTTATATGTAAGCATAGGTATCCTTAAGTGAGTATAGGAATGAATAGGATGTAGAATTAGGCAAGTGTTAAGTTGGTTCTTTCAAATAGACCATACACGTAAATCTATTCAAAACTATACTAAAGAAGAGAAGGAGAACCTACACTAAGCACATCCTTATATTTTACTCACATGCAAGCTTATAATTAAGATATATGTAACAAACTTTCAGTTTGGATAATTGATTCATATATTTTGAAAATAATTTGAATTTAATAGTGATAATAGCGACTCATATTCTTACTTTAGCTAACACATACAATTTGACATAAAGTAAATATTTTCATTTTAAATTTGATTTTTGAAAAGCCATGAAACCACATGACATACATATTTAGCATGTTGGGAAAGAATTAAAGCACTGAAAGCATGTAAACACATTCACTTTAATTAAATCCTAAAGACAATCTTATGAAATAAGAAAGCTAAAAGTAAATCAAAGTTTATTTAATATAATTTTTGTTTGATTTAGAATTTGCTTGAATTTTTAAAATGTGGATTGAGCTTGCTGTTCCTAACTTATTCCCACATATGTTTGACATTTTTGTTCAATTTTTAGATGATTAGATTCATTTTAGATTTTAATAAGGTTAAGGTATAAATTAAACATGTTAATTAACCCTTACCTACACCACCTTAGCATAGTTAACCAAATAATTATGAGCCAATGAGATGACATAAAACCTTACAAGGAATTTAAATTTGTAATGCACCTAGGAAGAAGAGGGCCTAATGCAATTTGGCTCATGATTAATGGTTAATTAAGCTAAGGAGTTTAACTTAAGTAATTTCAAAACACCTCTCACACATATGAGTTGAATTTTGATTTCCTTAATTGAACTTAGGCTCTTGAACACCTAAGCATCTACCCAAAGTAGATTAATTAAGTTTTAGAAAGTTTTAGAATTTTTTAGAAATTAATTAAGAGGGTAATTAGTGAATTATCCCTTAATTAAGAGAGGATTAAGGAAGAAAAAGGGGGTATAAGGAATAGCTTAGGGGAAATGCCCCAAAATTATTCCCTAAACCTCCTCTTCAGTGGATCAAATCTTAATCAACTTCAATAAGGGATTAAAACACTAATCAAACCCTTAATTAACTTTAATTACATAGAGGGGATAATTAGAAAATGCATTAGAAATTCCCCCGATTAAGCCATCAATAAATCTTAAGAAAATTAGGGGAAGCAGAAGTCATCCCCTAAAATATACCCAAGAAGTTTGAGATTAATCAATGGATTAATTAGGGAGTAATTAGCAATTTAAGATTTTAAATAAAAAGCAAAATCAGAGAAAGATACAATTTAAAATCCATTAAAACTAATTTTAAAATATTCTAGATTAAATTATCTTTTAGTGGCAATTTACCTCATATTTTTCTGATTTTTCTTTAAAGAGATATGAATTTTTAAGTTTAGAGGATTAATTAATCATTATTTAACACTTAATGAATTTTTAAACCCCACGACATGACACACAGGCGCTGCGTCAAATGCACTTTCCATGCGTCAACCTGTGAGTGGTGATTTAATGTCGTCATAACTTATTGGCGGTGCTATGTGGTTTTCATTTGTCAGATCAAAGATGGATGAGATAAGCTCATTCCAAAGGGATTAAATTAGATCTAAGCATGTGTTTGATCTCGACCATCCATCCAAAATGCATGGATGGATGGCTAGAGATTCACCCTACCAAGCTCTATGAACCATGGAGGTCGTCCATGTTGTAGAGCAAGAGATTGATTGAGCTTGGATTGGGCTAAAATCTTGCACACACCATCATCAAGCAATGTAGATCACATCCAATGGTTGAAACTTCATGCCATTCACATTTCTTTCACAAAGGACCAACACACCTTGAGTCTAGTGATCCTCACTAGAAGTGATCACCGGTACTCGATTCCCTTGGAGGCGCTTCATCTGGTTGAGATGAAGATATGGTGAGAGTATTAGCTCCTGGTTGAGTAGCTTGCTCCATGGACCAACCCCTCCTTAGCTCCCTTGTGGCTTTGATGGAATTAGACCTCCCCTTGCCTTTGGAGCTTGAGAGAGAGCTTAGGCAAGCTCGACTTGGCCCTCTAGTGGAGTGTGCAAAGGCAATTTGATTGAATTGTAGTGTGGAGGAAGTTTTCCAATCTATAGAACTCCCATATTTTCAAAGGATGAAAATTGAGAATGGCAATTTCCAATCCCTTCTAGAAGCTTAGGATCACTCAAGAATACTTCCTATGACTCTCTAACACTCAAATGTGAGCAAATTAGAATTGAAGTGAATTATGGGGAGTATATCTCCCCCTATGGCAATCAGACAGTCGAAGCATTGTTTGTTGTTTTGATCCAATTGCCAAGATTGAAAGGGCTGTTTGAGCTGTTAGAAGTTTGCACATGGCCGATTTGGGCTATGGAGTGGAGTGGTAACCTCCCATGTGCTTCAAATTGAGTGGAGGGAAGTTTTCATATGGCCAATTTGAGTCATGTGCTCAATTTTGGCCTTGGGTCAATTTGGGCTGACCCAAACCCATTGGGTTGGGTGCACCACCCTCCATAGGGTCTACTTGACCTATTAGGAAGGTATCAAGTAGATATGAAGAGGGCTTGACCATATTCCCCATGGATTTGACCAAACTTTATTCTATGGCCTAGTGGTAGAATGGTCATTTGGCTAATTTTTGATTTGAATATGTTGGGTATGTTGAGAAAATTGGTTTGGCCAAGTTTCATTAGATTTGGAGTTCATTTGATATGGTTTGGCTCATGTTGACCCATTTAGGTCAAAATGGGTCAACTTGGGTCAAGTTGACAAATTGGTCAAATTGGGTTAAGTTCATATGACCATTTGAAATATTTTGGTGGTTTTGGTTTGAATTTGGTTCATATGATTTCATTTAGGTTAAATGGGTCAAGTTGACCAATTTGACCCATTTGACCTATTTGAGCTAGGTCATGGGTAGGTTTAGGTTTGGTTAGTCATATGAAGTGGATTGGTATCTTTGTTTCCAATCAATTTTGGTTAAGTTTGAATTTGACTCAACATAACCCTTTAAGCCAAGTTGGGTTCCAGGTCAATTGGGGTAGGTTAGGTCTAGTTGGCCAATTGAGGCTTTGGTCAAGTTCAACAAGTGATTTGAAATGAACTTGACCCATTGGTTTCAATCAATTTGGCTTAGATCAAGTTTTGACACATTTTGAACTTTTTAGGTCAAGTTGGGTCAACTTGGGTCAAGCGGCAATTTAGGCTCAAATGTTGACTTGGTCAAGTTCAAACATAGTTCATGAATGAACTTAGATTAATAGTTTCAATCAATTTGGCCTATGGTGGATTTTGGCTATGTTAGGTTTCATTTTGGCTGTGTTGACTTGGTCAACCCTTAGGTTTGACTTGGATTGACCCAATTTGGGTGATTGGTCATCTCATGATGATTTTTGATCATGATGAGAGGCATAGGTGAGTTTGATTCAATCTAATTTAGTAAGGATTAGAATTTGGCTCATAAGGGTAGTTTAAGTCACTTTGGGTCAAGTGAGCCTAAGTGGGTCAAATGGCTTGGTCAAAGCTTGATTTGAGTTTGATTGAACTTGTATTTGGACTTATGATTGAAATATAAATCCATTTGCAAGTGGTTTGAAGTCAAATGGGTTTTGATTCATTTGACAATTTCATATTCAAAGGAAGAACATGAATGGATTTGGGGTTGATTTTTGAATTAGGTTTTAATTTGGTGATTGAAGTTTATATTTATGTTTGGATTCATGATTGTAGGGTTGATTGAATCATGAAGGAAAATCAGTTTGGCTTGATTTGAGATTGATTTGTCTAAGTTCAAGATTTTGACTTGAAAGGCTTAGGTTGGAGTTTGAATGAATTTGAGTTTGATTTTTGGAAGTGGTTTTGATTGTTTGAATTTATATTTCATTTATATATGTGAATATAAATGAGAATATAAATGGGTCATGAGAAAATTTCATGGATTTGAAGTGATTTGATCATGATCTAGGCTAAGTATTTTAAGAGAGAATTTAAAGGACTTCAAAAATTTTATGAGTTGATTTTAAATTTTAAGTTTAGTTTGATTGGTTTGAATTTATATTTCATTTATATATGTGAATATAAATAGATTTTGAGAAAATTTCATGGATGTGAACTGATTTGATTATGATTTAGGCTAAGTCCTTAAGAGGAAATTAAGGACTTAGGAATTTCATTCATAGGTTTCAATCATGGATTTCAATCACATGGAGTTGATTTGAGTTTCGAGAAAATCAAATAAGAGATTTGGGGTTTGACTTGAAGAAGAATGGTTCAAGCTAAGGGTAGGTAAATTTTCTAATACCTTAAGGCATGACTTATTTCTAACTCTTCTAAGTCTCTAGAGTAGGTTGAGTGTCCACTTAATCACTAGATGTAAGACTAAGGAACTCTTAAAGTCTAAGGGAAGTCCTATGTATAAGATGGAGGGGTTGAGAGCTCATTCTAAAAATGAGGTCAATAAATGATCAATCACTCAAATTGGGTCAAACCAAATCAAACCTAACCTTTGGCCAAGTCAATACTTGACCCACATGAAATCTAAACTAGCCAAAATCTACCATTGGCCAAATTGATTGAAACCATTGATCAAAACTAATACAAAATCAATGATTGAACATGATCAACCATCATTTGAGCCTAACTTAGCCCAATTGGCCACTTGACCCAAGTTGACCTAAAAAATCAAAATGTGTCAAATCTTGATCTAAGCCAAATTGATTGAAACCAATGGGCCAGATTCATTCTAAATCACTTGTTGAACTTGACCAAAGCCTCAATTGGCAAACTCAACTAGCCCAATTGACCATGAACCCAACTTAAAAGGTCAAATCAAGCCAAAATCAAACCAAATCAAAATTGATTGAAAGCAAAGCTTGCAAAATATTTTAAATGATCAAGAAACCTAAACCAACTGACTTAACTTAAATTCAAATTCAAATTGGTCAACTTGTCCCATTTGACCTAAGTGAACTCAAATGAACCAAAACCAAATATAAATTAATTTGAAATAAACCAATGATACCAAAACATTTCAAATGATCATTTGAACTTGATCTAACCCATGGTTTGACCCAATTTGACCAATTGGTCAGCTTGACCAAAGTTGACCCATTTTGACCTAAATGGTCAACATAATCCAAATGATATCAAATCAATAGTAAATGCATTGAAAACCCATTTTTCAATTATATCAAATCTCCCCAAATCAAAATCAAAGCCAAATGACCATTTTACCCCTAGGTCAAAGGGTAACCTATGATCAAATTCACTTGGAATTTGATCATATTCCAACTCAAGACCACTTGACATCCTCCTAGTGGACCATTTGGACACCAAGGAGGGCGGTGCACATGACCCAATGTTTGGGTTAGGCAAACCCAACCCAAAGCCAAAATCGACCACTCCACTCAAATTTCTCCACATGGATCACCTCCCACACTCATTTTAACCCATGTGCACCTCCACACTCCCACTCTCACCCAAAATTGAACATGGCACTCTAAACAACCCATTCCATGAGAGAAATTTGATCAAAATGGCAAGGAGCTCTCGACCATCTAGTTCAAGTAGGGGGAGATAAATTCTCCCTCATTCCAATCCAATTAACTAACCTTGCATTCGATTGAGCTCAGAGGATCAAAGGCAAGCTTCTCCAAGCTTCTCCAAGTATTCTCAAGCTCTTTCCAATTTCCCTTTCTCGATTTTACCAAAGCCAAAAATATTGGAGGTAAGGGAGATTTCAAACTCACTCAATTCTCAACTAAAGCCCAATTCTCTTGCAAGCACCATCAAGGCATCAAGTTGAGTTCATCCAAAGAAAATCCCAAGCATCCAAGCCATGAGAAGGGGGAGTTAGATCGAAGCTGCAAGCCATTGAAGCAAGCTTTGGTTGATTGAAAGATCCACTATAAATTGAACCTTCAAACCTTCAACATGGCTTCATCTCCACTAGACGAAGCTACCTCAATGGTTGGAAGTGATAGCCTCCAGGTATGCCTCAAAGCGAGCTTAAGTTAAAATATTTGGTCCTTTGTGAGAGAAGTGTAATCCCATTGAATTTCCACCATTTGGATGTGATTCTCGCTTGATGGTGTGGGGAATCTGCCAATCTAGCTCAAGTGAGCTTGGATCAAGCCATGGAGGATGGACGATCTTCGTCTCCCGTAGATGTGGGTCGGGATGAATCATGGACCGTCCATCCTGTATATTTTGGATGGACGGTCCTGATTAGAAAATGCTAGATCCACTGATTAATCCTTTAGATCCACAGGTTTTATCCTGACCATCCGATCCTTGATCACGGCCCAAGAGAAAGTGCATAGCGCCGCCGGCTAATGGGACATATGATTTGATAACTTAAATAACCAATCCCATCACACTACATGAAAAGCGTGTACCGTGTCAGCAGCCTACATGAGACCGATGAGATTACTTAATTAATTAGGGCTATTTAATTATCCAATAATCACTAAAACTTCTTAAATTCATAACTAAATGTAGAAGAATCAAAAAATATAAATGAGGGCTCATTTTAAAGATAATTCAGTGAGGAATAATATAAAATTATTTTAATTAATTTTGAATAGTGAATTTTCTTAATTAGGGTTTAATTAAAATTTAATAACCTTAATTCTCCCTAAATTTCATTAATCAATTCCAAACTTCTCACTTCCTCCCTTAATTTTCTTGGAATTTATTAATGAGTTAATTAGAGAAATCAATTATTGAATCCCTAATCACTCTATTAATGTAATTAAAAGTAATTAAGCATGTGAACAGTGGTTTAATCATGTAATTAAGATAATTAAATATTATTTAAGTGAAGAGGAGGTTTATGGAATGGGTTTGGGGTATTTTCCCTAAGTTATTCTCTAAACCCCCTTTCTTCCTTAATATAAACCTAATTAAGGACTAATCCACTAATGATCTTCTTAATTAGCTTAATCAAATTTTCAAAATCAATATAAACATATTCAATCTCTTGCTGGGTAGATCCTTGGGTGTTCAAAAGCCTAAGGTTAATTTAAAATCATATCCAACTCACATGTGTGGGAAGGTTATGAAAGTACTTAATTAAACACTTTAGCTTAATCAATCAATAATTGTGAGCCAATTGTATTAGATCCCTTTCTTTCTTAGGTGCATTGCTGATTTAAATTCAATGTGGTTGCATATCATATGTTGGCTCATAATTGTTAGGTTAATTATATTAAAGAGGTGTAGGTAAGGGATAATTAATGGATTTAATTCACACTTTAACCTAAGCAAAATATGAAATCAATCTAATGGTTCTAAAATTAAACTAAACTAACTCACACATGGGGGAAATGGGTTAGTACCAACAAACTCTTCAAACCATTTCCTATATCAAATCAAATTCAAAACTAAAACAAAAATCTCTTTAAACAATTTTGGTTCACTTTGAATAATCTTATCTTATAGGATTGTCCTTAGGAATTAATTAGGGTGAATGAAGTTATATGCTTACATCAGTTTATTTCTTTCCAAGCATGCTAAATGGTGTATGTCATATGAAATCATGCATTCACATCTTTTTGAAAAATCAAATAAATGAAATGTTTCTTTTATGTCAAATTGCATGCTTTGGCTAAAGTGAGAATATGAATGGGTATTATCACTACTAAATAAAAAATTATTTTCAAAATCTATAGATCAAAGATCATAAATGAAGGTATACTACTTATAAGTACTTATAAGCTTGCATGTGATATAGCATAAAATGTGTTATGTGATTTTCTTCTCTTTTCTTAACATGGGTTTGTATAGGATTTGCAAAGT
The DNA here is from genome assembly GCA_021442155.1 of Cymbidium sinense. Lineage (NCBI taxonomy): Eukaryota > Viridiplantae > Streptophyta > Magnoliopsida > Asparagales > Orchidaceae > Cymbidium > Cymbidium sinense. Next base: position 237,545,668 of record CM038215.1, on the reverse strand, counting down.
GTATTATTCATTTGAAAAGAACATAACACTTGCTTAAATTAATTCCTATGCACTCCCATGTCATGAATTAAGAAGGATATTTATATTACATATATAAACCAAAATCAATCAAACAAACAAAAATCTTTTGCATGATTCTTCATCTATTCACTTGCTTTTGTACATGCACATGTATTTAAGAAAAGTGGTATATTAGTTACATCCAGGGTGAGGCTTTAAGTAGCCCCAAGTAGGTCTTGTACCTTACACCCTGGTAGAAAATAATGTCATACTCACTTATGTCTTTCATACATGTAAATGTGCATTTGATTAATGGATAAAAGAATCCCTCTCTTTTCTACTTAACAAAATCATGCATTCATGAAATATCCAAATTTTTTTAAACAATATTTCTTTGCATTCATCATTGAGGTGTGCTAAGGTTTGCATTTATATGTATAGCTATGCTTAAGATACATTCATATGCATGGTATACATATTGGAAAGAAATAAAGTGTTGTGTGTTATGTGATAGTAATTCACCTTAATTAATCTTAAGATATCTTTCTTTTTGAATAAGTTTATTTAGAGAAAATATAAACTTAGGATTAATGAAAACACATAATAAAATATTCACTAAAGAAAAATCTTTAATGAATCCGTCTTAGAAATTACTTAAGATAAGGATAAAGACAAGTTTTCTTCTCTTTTCTTCTCTTTACAACTTTTAGTAATTAAAAGTAGGTTCATTCAAACCAAATCAAATCAACGAATAAAATTAACAAATCAACTAAATCACTTAAATTAAATCACCCTCTAAGTTGAATCCTTCACACTTAAAAAATTCCAACCTTAAAGCCTAGCTAAGACATGCCACAAAGCCTTAAAGGCACACACATTAAAGTCACCATTTCTAGCTCTATGTTAGGTGCATGGTTTGATGCATTTTATTTTGTGATGTAATATTTTAGACTTGATGTTAGGGCATATGTGATAGACGGATGATAGGATGATCTTAGTCTAATCATTATCTTCTAGGGATTGTGCTTATGTAATAAAATATAAATGCTTTTGTCGGGTTGCTTATACCCTAAGCATAATCCAAAATAGGCGTGTGGACTTGGTTACCTATGTTTGGGTGCTTAGTCCAATTTATTCATATACATGCTTGGGATTGTGTGGTTTCTTTATATAATCTCTATTTTATAGGGTTTAGTTAGATTTACTTTTCTCATTTTCATGTAATTTTGCTAATAGGATTTGGAATGAATGTTATGGGAGAAGTGGAGGTGAACATTGGTCATAAGATTATGTCTTATGTACCATGTGAAGCCTTTGGAGCAACTATCTCAACCAACCCAAAGAAGGAAAGAAAGAAGAAAAAAGAAGAAGAAGAAAAGAAGAAATGAAGAATGAAGAATGAAGTCCCCATAACATGAATTCTTCTAAATTAATTATTCATTTGTAATCGGTTGTATAAGGGTAGAGCTCGGCCACATTTCTTTTGGGTTTGGAGGTGGAGCCCAACCACAGGCCTTTTATTCTTTTGCTAGCTTTATAAATTATTTGATGTTTATTTGTTTGTGCATTAAGAAGACATTTTTCCTAGTTTCTTCTTTGTTTGATGAATGTCAGATTGATTAGTTCTTGGGAAAATAAATTTTCTATCCAATTAATCAACTTAAAAAAAAATTAACAACTCATAACCTCATATAAAGCCTAGGTTATAAATCAAGATAAAAGATTTAACAACCCCTTATGGATGTTGTATGTTTCACATCATGCATAAAAAAGCATCTTGTTTCACTCTTACTTATGGAGGCTTCCACCTTAGAACTTTGACCTTTGAGAGCCATGGTGGAAACACACCTCCTTCTTGCGATTTTGGCCCATAATCAATTTCTCATGCATTAGGCATATGAATCGTTAAAATTAATTATCCAAAATGAAAATAAAACTTAACAAAATTTTCAGATTAAGCATTTATTCATGCCCCTACATGATCTAGTCTCTTAGAGTGAGTTTAAGGACTTAGTCTTCTTTCTAAATAAACAACAACTAGCTATCTTGCAAAAGCATAAAGACTTTGTATACATGTATTTAAAATTGTAGGGAGTTAGGCCACCCCAGTGGTTGTAAGTTCAGGGTGGTTTATCTTCAGTGGAGGTAAACCATATACTCATTTTGCCTTAGATTTAGGTCATACTTTGGCTCGCCAAAGCTCTAGATTTAGGATGAGGTTGCTATTTTCTTGTGGCTACAAGCATAAATCCTCACCTCTTAGGCATTTCCATGATCTTGTATCATGGAATTGTAATCCTAGATTTCTAATAAAATTCAACTCAACAAATAATTCTTTCAAATTCAAAATATAAAGCCCAACCATAGGATAGTTTGGGATGCTCATAATTCTTAGCATCGCAGCCCTCTACTTTTTCATTTGGTTTGATAATCCTCTCTTTTGATCAATCCCATTTGATCTTCCAAAATAACCAATTGATTGATAGTCCTATCTTTTGAAATCTTTGGAGATAATGATCATTTACCTTAATCGAGTATTCTTAAGGAATCTTATTCAAGATGTAATTAACTATGGGGCTCCATGGGAACTTAACAAACCTGATTTAAAATAAATCATACTTTACTTTTCTATATAAAGTAGGGGAAGAATCTCTAGTACATTCAAAGACCCATTGTCCTTAGGAGTCCTTATTAAGGTGATTAGGTCCATTGTAGATGGTGACTCTCTGAGATAGTACATCATTCCTCAATGTCATGATCACCCTAATAAGAACATCTACGGATCTACGTGGTGTCCAAAAAAGAAGAGTTTTATTTTTGTCTTCATTTAATTCATTTTAGATGAAGATAAGAATAAAAAAATTCACCATAGTTAATTAAGTCATTAATCCATTAATCCTTTTCTCTTTACTTAATTACCAATTTTAATTGATTATCATTTGAAATGAGATGGGCTTAAGGGAAAAGGTTAGAAAGAGCTAACTAGATTCCATGTTTTATTCAATTAAACATGATTTGATATGATTTGAGTTTCAATTTAACTAATTAAGTAAATTAGTTAATTAATTTTTCTTAGCAATTTTTGAAAAGAGAAGGAAATTTAGGGAAAGAAGAGGAGGAACCAATAATAAGTTTGTAATTATTCAATGTGATTAAGGGTCCAATTTATTGATTAATACTCATATGTTTAATTATCACTTTTATAAGAAGGAAGAAATAATCAATTTCAAATTAATTAACCAAAATTCTAAGAAAATATTATCCCTAAACATTCTCAAAAGTTTAAAATTGATAATTAATCAATGAGTCAAGCTATTAAATATTTAATAAACATTTAAGCCAAAATTACTATTCAAAATTAATTTATGATACTTTTAATGGATTCCCCTCTAAAATACCTTTAAAATGAGACCATATTTATATTTTTTTGAATTTTCTATAATTAGTTTTAAATTATGGAAGTTTTAGCATTAAAAAATATTAATTAAATAAGCCTTAATTCATGCTACTATTATGCATGCTTATGTATATGACTATTTAATTGTCACATTTTAGTAAACATGGATTTGATGTTGATCTATCATATACATGATGCATCAAAACATGTAAAGGGAGAAAATAGAGAGATCAGAGCATTTAGTTTTTATTATTTTTGGGTTTATAATAAACCAAACCAAGATTTTGAAAATTGAACAAATTAGCAATCAAAAAAACCATAATCAACAAATAAAACCGAATTAGAGTTTGCTTATTAGATTTTTAATTTCATTTTGAATGAATTTACATAAAACCATTCTGTTTAAGATTAACCTGAGATAAAGAGAATTAACTACTAATGAAGCAAAAACATTAGAACCATTATTTGAGATTATAAATTTATTTAGAAATATTATATTCTTCAATCACTCTTAATAATTAATTTAAGAAGAAATAAAAATGATATATCATTTCTGTATTAAGAAATAAAATATGAGTATTAGTGTTTTCACAATTTTACTTTCACCAAAATGTGATTAAATAAAAATCATAATTCTTCTAAAAAATATAAACTTCTAGATTTTTGTATTTTATGAGAAATGAAATGACATCTAATTTTGATTTTATCTGGGACTCATTTTTCTAAGAAAATCACTTCGATTTTAATAGATATGTTCAACTCATTGAAAAGCTGAATAATATTAGATCTCTTTATGGGATGTAAAAAAATCAAAGAGAGCTCTAACGTCAAAATTAAAAAGATGAAGTAATTGGAGAACATATCGATAAAAGATTAACCCTAAACATAAGATAAAAAAAGTATTATCAAAGCATGAGAGATGAATTTGGAGAAGAAAAATGGCAATCCTTAACTATTCATCTCCATTATTAAATGAAAGAAAAGGGGAAATGAGAATAAACAATAGTCATTTACTATAATATCATTTTAATTCGCTTATGCTAAAGAGGTGAAAAAAATCAATGATTATAAGATAATATTAAGAAGTGTTATTAAACATCATAGGAATGAGAAATAACTAAGAGTTAAGTAAATATATTAAACTCATTTACTAAATGATATAATGGTTAAAAATAAAATGGCTCATAAATAAGGATTTATAAAAGTTAAAAATCAAATTTATTAACTTAAACCAACCAAAACCATAAAATGTATTAACCAATAATTTCAAACAAAACCAAATAATGAATATAAGAACCAAAGTCAATTAACATGTGATGGTTTTTTCGTTTGAACCATCTAATGCACATGAGATCTAATGGATTTGTCGTCTGTCCACGAAAAATGGATAACCTGTGATCCTTCTTCCCGTGAGAGATGAACAATGGCATTCATCGCCATGGATTATTCAATTCAGGCTCACCCGAGCTCGGATGTCCAAAATTAACCCACACCATCAAGGAAGGAAATCAAACACATCCAATGGTCAAAATCAACTCACATGCAAATTTTCTTCAAAAGCTCCTACTAAAATTTCCTATTTCTATGTTTTTTAGGAATTACCTCGCTGGAGCTCAAGACCAATGGTAGGATCGACGGAGGTAGCTTTGTCTAGTAGAGACGAGGCCCTGTTGAGTCGCACACAAACAATTCCCCTTAGTTCACTCGATGGATCATGTTCCATCATTTTAGAGCTCGGTGGCAATCAAGTATGTGCTCCAATGGCTTGGAAGCTTGGGAAATGACTTGGGTGGGTTTGACAACATGCGTGGAAGGTGAGTGTAAGAGTAATTTAATTTTGGTTGAGGAATGAATAAGCTTGGATCGGGATTAGCTCCCTTATTTCGATTCCATACGGGAAGAGGGAATGCCAAAGGAGGGAAGCTTGGGATGGCTCTGGAATTGCAAGGAGGTTTGAATTCATGCTTGGAAGCTCTCATGATTTTGAATTAATGCATTTCCCATTCAAAATGAGGGAGTATACCCCTCGATTTGCTGAGATGGACAAACGAGATTGATTTCTATTTTTGACCACAACCACAGAGAGCGAGTGGTCACCATCAAGTCCATATGGCTCATTTGGTTGGAGGAAGGAGTGGGAGGTGGCTCAAGGCTTGATCTTGGCTGATCTCTTGGCTTAGATCCTTTGGCTTTGGCTTGCATGGGAGGTAATTTAGCTCACCTCCCTTTGGTCCATGGTAAGTCCTAGCACCTTTTAGAGTGGGCTAGGAGGTTTAGGGATCCCTCATTTGGAAGTGTGATGTGTGCCAAGGTGAAAGGGAGAGTGGACTTTGCCATTTTTGGCAAAATCCTACATGAGGGAGTGGATCCATAAAGGCATTTACATTGGAATTGGCTCCAAATGGGTATGAGTTGATTTTGACTTAGGGTGAGTTTGAGTCGGGTTTGGTCAGCCTCCAATAGGTCATGGGTTGGTTTCATGGGTTTTGGCTTCATTTGGGCAAGTGGGTTCAATTTGGGTCATGTTGGGTTAGGTTGACCAATTGGTCAAATTGGGTCAAACCAAGATTGGGTTTGGTTCAAATGATGATTTGAAGAGTTTTGTTCAAGTGGTTTCAATTAATTTGACCTAAGTTTGATTTTGGCTCATTTGGATTCATATAGGTCAAATGGGCTAAGTTGATCAATTTGACCAAATTGACTAAATTGAGCTGGGTTAGGTGTTGTTTCATGTTCAATTGGTCAATTGAAAATGATTGTAGGCTTTGGTTTGAATCAACTTGGATTTAATTTGGATTTTGGCCAATTTGACCCTTTAGGTCAATTTGGGCTTGGTTGGGTCATGTTGACCAATTGGTCAAATTGGGCTCAATTATGACTTTGGTCAAGTTCAATAATCAATTTGGAATGAACATGTGCCATTGGTTGCAATCAATTTTGGCCTTTTAGGCCAATTTGGGTCAACTTGGGTCGAATGGCCAATTGGACTTGGTTTGGCTCAATTGGCTGTCAAGTTATGTTCATATATTGATTAAAGGTTGGTGTGAATCAATGGTTCCAATCATTTGGTGTATGGTGAGTTTTGCCTAGTTTGGGTTTCATTTGGGTTAAGGGTTGACTTGGTCAAATGACTAAGTTGACTTAGTTTGACCCAATTCAAGGCAATTGATCACTCTAGGGTGATTGTTGATCATGATATTAGGCTTGGATGGGCTTGGTTCAATCAAATTTGGGTTGGATTAGAACTTAGCTCAAAAAGGTCTTTTGGGCTACTTTGGGTCAAGTGGATCTAAATGAGTTAGGCTTGGTTTTGGCTTGATTCAAGTTTTGTTGGACTTATGTATGAGCTTAGGATTAAAATATAAATCCAACTGCAATCAATTTGAGTTATGATAGGTTTTGGTTCATTTGAAATTTTCAAGTCAAAAAGGCTAACTTGGGCTTGACTTGGGTTAATTTCAATTTAGCTAGATAATTGTAGGTTTCATTTATATTTGGGTAGATAATTGAAGGAATGATTGATTCAAGAAAAAAAAATTCATAAGTTTTGACTTGATATGGATAGGATTTGGCCAAGTTCAAAGAATTGGCTTAAAGAGCTTGAGTTGGGTTTTGATTTGATTTTGGACTTATTTTTGGTCATGTGAATTTATATTTCATTTATATTTGTGAATATAAATGAAGATATAAATGATTTATGAGAAAATCACTTGAGTTTGGAGTGATTTGGAAGCAAATTTGACTAAATTCATGAAGATAGATCAAAAGGGCTTAAGTAGGAATATGATTTTGTTTGATTTAGTTTTGGATATTTAAATGGGAGTTTCATTTATATTTGTGAATATAAATGAAGTAATAATTGATTTATAATGAAATCAATTCAGTTTGGGTTAATTTGCATGAGGTTTGGCAAAGCTTATGGAGGTGGGTCCATAAGGCTTAAGAAGGGTTTTGGTTGGATTTGAATTTTGTTTGGTTTGGTTTTGTCTATTTGAGTATGGATTTCATTTATATTTGTGAATATAAATGATGGAATAATTGATTTATAAAGAAATCAATTGATTTTGGGATAATTTAGGTGGAGATTTGGCTAAGCTTATGAGAATGGGTCATATGGCTTAGGAAGGAATTTTGGAATTTGGGTTTAGTTTGATTTAGTTTTGGCTATTTGAGTATGGATTCCATTTTTATTTGTGAATATAAATGAAGGAATAATTTATTTCTAAAGAAATCAATCAAGTTTAGGTTAATTTAGGTGAAGATTTGGCTAAGCTTATGAGAATGGGTCATATGGCTTAGGAAGGAATTTTAGAATTTGGGTTCAATTTCAGGAGTGAATCATTTGGTTTGGATTTGAATTTAAATTTGGTATTTGATGGAGGGATTGAATTGATATTATATAAAATCAATTAAATTTGGATTGATTTGAATTTGGTTGAGGCTAAGTTCATAAGATAAAATCATAGGGCTTGGGGAGAATTTTGATTTTGAATTTGATTATAGGTTTCAATCATTTGGTTTGGGATTTGGATTTAAATTTGGTATTTGAATTTGAATTTGAGGTTTGGTTTCGATAAGAAAAGCATGAATTGGGTTTAGGCTATAGGATGGGTAAGTCTCCTGAATCTCTAAGGCATAACCTACCCCTATGGTTAACCCTTCTAAGTCTCTAGGCTTAGGTTAAGTGTTCATCTAATCACTAGAAGTGTCTTAAGACTAAGGAGCTCTTAGTGTCTATAAGAGTCCTAGATCTATGATGAGGGGGTTGAAGACTCACTCTAAAAGTGAGGTCAACAAAAGGATCCCTAATAGGTGTGGTGTAACTGACAAGACACAATGCACGTATTGACGTTGACCGAGATGATCAACAACATCCAAAGGATTGCAAACACTAATAGAAATGATGTTAGTGCAATGCCACTCAACTTATGCCAAGGACATAAGAGCGGAAGGAAGGATCCATTGAGGGATCAAGTACATGAGCCTTCCACTGGGGAAGCAGGTTCGAGTTATCTGCTAGGGATAAGATATTGAATTTGATCATATGATTTGTGGAAAGAAGTTCCACTGGGGATTACAATATATAATCCGCCTGGGATGGGTGTATGAACCTTCCACTAGGACAGCAGGTTCAGGTTAAATGAATTTGATTTGCTTGATGTATCCACTGGGATAGGATTTGGTTTGGTTTTGTTGAATTTAGGTTTTGATTTATGCTCCACAAAGGGGACTAAATTAATTTGCGCCTCTCTGTGGAGGAATTTTATTTGATTTAATTGGTGGGAATCCACTGGGGGATGTGAATTTGATTTGTTTTTTTTATGGTTTGGAGCTCCATTGGGGAGAGGATATGATTTGGTTTGAGGGCACATCTGCTGGAGATATGAGCCTGGATGCGTTGGGGATAAGGTGGACTTAATATGGATTTATTTTTTATTTTCTTTGGGAAGTATCTGCTGGGGATAAAGAGTTTGGATGGATTTAATTTAGATTCCCCTGGGGGGAGGATGGTTGATTTAATAAAATGGACTCTATCAGTGTGTAATTGATCCACTAAGAAGGGGTTATATTAGCCTTGACCTATCTCAAATTTATAAATCCAAAGAAAAAGCCTACTAGCCATAAGGTAGAGCTAACCAACCTAAGGATTACCTTTCGGTGTGTAATGGTCAAGTCAGGAAGAAAGCTTGTAGACTTATATCCTCCTAAACAAGGAACCATCAGGTAGCACAACAAAGTAAACCCGACTAAACCGAAAGTGAATGTCATTGTGGACTCATATCAACTCAAAAATAGTCAAGATTAATTTCATTTTAATTTAAGATGGACCGCCTGTAATGGATGGATATCACTTATCATATCTTAGATTTACAAATCTAATGGGCTAGTCTACCGGTCATGAGGTAGAACTAACCAACCTAAGGGGTGCCTTTCGGTGTACAATGGTCAAGTTAGGAAGAGAGTTTATAGACTTATATCCTCCAAAGTAAGGAGCCACTGGGTGATCAATCGATAGCACAACAAATCAAACCCGACCTAGGGCGCCATCGGTGTGCAACGGTTGTGCTAGAGAGAATGCATAATAGACTTATATCTTCCAAAGTAAGGATGATCATCGGGGTGACCCGTTAGTGGCATAACAAGTCAAACCCGGCCTAAGGGTGACTACTAAGAGGTACCACTTGAGACTTATCTCAACTCAAAAGTAGTCAGGCGATTCCTATAGGGAGTTTTGCTATCTGACCTAGGGCAACTACTAAGCGGGGAGTCTCGTATAAGGACTAGACCCAGACTTTAAGTAGTTAGGAGGAAAGAAGCCACTAGGGGACTTACCCTAAGCCTCAAATATACTCGACCAGTCAGTGCATAATGGCTAATTCAAGAAGAATGCGTGTAGACTTACATTTTCTTAAACAAAGTTAACATAGGGTAGCTTACCGAGTGCAGTAAGGCCTACCAAACTAATAAGGCACTCATCGATTTGCAATGGTCAAGTTAGGGAGAAAGCTTATAGACTTACATCCTCCTAACAAGGAACCACTAGGGTGACACACTAGGAATATACCATGTCAGCCCGACCTAGAAACTAATGAGTGAGTGCCACAAGAGCTTTATCCCACATTAAAGTTGCCCGAGACAAAAGATATGTGTTTATTTTATATGCAGTTGTGTGTAGTTTGTATTTGTGTTGTGTTGATAAAGGATAAGATGCCACTTGGGTTCCTTACACCTACCCTAAACACGTCGTGATAGATTCGCAAGAAAAGATGTTTCTCAACATGGAACAAATGAAATTTGAGATAAAGTTTTAATTTATAATTATTTTCAAACTAGATTTATGGATAATATATTTTAGGTAGAGCCCATTGATTAGAAGCATTGGGCTCTCCCATACAATTTATAAGCTGATAAGATCCTCCTTGTTAGGCTTCTCTATGGCAAAAGGGTCTTCCCAAGTGATTTCAAACTTGCCCCATCTTGTGGCGGGCAACAATTGGTTTCCTTATTACTAAAATAAGCTCTCCTACTCGAAAAGCTCTAGGACGTATCAACTTGTTATGAGCTTGAATTATTTTAGCTTTGTACAACTCAAGGTTTTGGCATGCCCGGGCATCTCTCCACCAAACCTTCGAGCTTTTCTAACCATAACTTGGTATTCTACTTTATGGTAATCTTGCTACCCACATCTATCCTTAGTGAAGGGAGTTGGACTTCTAGTGGTAGAACGGCTTCAAACCCATACACTAAAGAGAAAGGGGTAGATTGAGTTGGAGTTCTATATGTAGTGCAGTAAGCCTACAAGGCTTCAACCAAAACTCATACCACTGTCGCTTGTTATTATCGAGTGTCTTTTTTAATATCTAGATGAGAGTTTTGTTGAAGGCTCTTGCCAAGCCATTTGCCCTCAAGTAGTAGATGGGAGAATATCTCCAATCTATGCTGTGTCTCCAGGCAAAGCAATTAATTTTGGTGCTCTTGAATGCAGTACCATTATCAGATATAATTTGTCGAGGCACCTCGAACCTATATGCAACATATAGTTCCTGAAAAATTGGAGCACATGCTGAGTTGTGACCTCTCTGAGTGGGATTGTCTCTGCCCACTTAGAAAAGTAATCGGTGGCAGCTAAGATGAGCCGGTGACACTTAAAAGAAAGGGGACTGATCGGACCCACTATGTTGGCACCCCAACTCTCAAATGGCCATGAGGCTAATGTAGGATGCAGAATGTTGGGTGGTTGGTGTAAGACTACATCGCACGATATTGGTGGAATCGCTATATATCAATGTAGTCGTGATCAAAGGCCGAGTATCCTAGTCTATTGATCTTCACTTTCATCTAAAGATTGATGGATAAACCTTACCTCACAATATTATGGCTTCATGTTTCCATAAACATCATAACCACATATGATCGAAAGACTATCGGTATAAGGTGCCATCCCCGAGAGTGTAGGAAGGGCTCTCTATTTCACCTGATGTACCAGTGACTTCTCCTAAGGTAGTTTCCCTATATTTAGATTATCCATGAATTGTCGCCTCTAATCTAACTCGTCATCCTTTTTGGCAATGACAACCTCCCCTTCAAGAGAGAATCTCTCGATTAGTTCAGCATCAATAAAGGTTAAGACTTATCTATTTTGGACCCTTACCGGTATGAACTCATCTTCTGGACATGCCAACTCCTTGGCAAATTTGGCTAAAGCATATGCTACAATAATCTCTCCAGGAATCTTGTAAATGGTAATCTCTGGGATTTGGGCCAACAACTCCATAGTATACTTGTGGTAGTGATGGATCTTAGGCTTTAGAACTTATAAGACCCAACGATTTGGTTGATAACTAATCGAGAATCACCGAAGATATTGATATTCTAGATACATTGTGTAATGACTAACTCTAGACGACAATCAGAGCCTCACAAGCATCATGTGCATGGATTGGTGATGATATGAGAATCTCATCACATCAGAAGTTAGGAGAACTATTCCTAACCCTACCTTTCCCCAAAAAGTAGATCGTGGTTCATCTCCTTTTTGAAAGGAAGCTGCACCATCAAAATACATCTCCCAATGGTGGTTGCTAGTGTCCCCTAAGTTCATAATTTGTTCATAGGGGAGGTCATCACTAAGCAGGGAATTAACAAGAAGTGGGTGTGCTACTAAGAAATCCACTAATGCTTGTCCTTTCACTGCACGGAGGGGTACGAATGTAATGTCAAACTGTGAAAAAATCATGGATCGTCATGCCAATTGTCCGGATAGCGTCATCCATGTCATGAGATATTACAGTGAGTTGATCCAAATTTACCTTATAAGAAAGCATGTAATGCTGTAGCTTTTGGGATGTAAAGATTAAAGCTAGGCAATGCTTTTCAATAGATGGATAATTTGCCTTAGCAGGGATTAGACAATGGCTGAGATAGTATAGTGCATTCTCTTTTCCTTTGTTGTTGCCTGAGCCAACAAAGCCAAAGAAGTCATGTAATGCGACAGTATATAGTATCAATGGCTTGCCGGGATAGTAGAACTAACAAAATCATCAGGTAGTGCTTGATGTATTCGAAGGCATGCTGACACTTGTCATCCCACTTGAACTTAGCATCTTTTTTGACAAGTGCTGAGAATGACTGGCATCTTCCTGATAAGTTGGATTTGAAGCATCTTAGATACGCCAACCACCCTTTGGAATGATCTGTGTTGAGTTAGACTTTTAGGGGAATTTTTAATATCTCCTTGATCTTCTCAAGATCAATTTTAATTCCTCGGTGTCAGACAACAAACCCAAAGAATTTCTGCTACTCAATGCACTGGGATTCATTTTAAGGTTAAATTATCTTAACCATTCAAAACTACTCTCAAGTCAAAGAGATGGTCTTCCTTTTCTTTACTTTTGACTATGAGATCATCGACATAGCATTTGACTTGATGATGAATGAGTTCATTGAAGATTTGAGTCATGGCCCACTGGTAAGTAGCATCGACATTTTTAAGGGCGAAAGCCATGACCCTATAGCAAAATATTCTGATCAGGGTTTGAAAGGTAGTGTTTCTTCATCCTTAGGGGCCATATTTATTTGGTTATATCTAGAAGAGCCATCCATGAAAGAGAAGACTGTATGAGATGAGGCAATGTCCACCATCGATTCCGGTATCAGTAGTGGAAATTCATCTTTTAGACATGCCTTATTTAGATCCCTAAAATCGGTGCATATGCAAATTTAGCCATTCTTTTTTTAACTGGGATGACACTAGCCAACCAGGTAGGATGCTTTTCTTCTATGATAAAGTCAGCATTGATCAGTTTCTTAATTTTAGAAATGACTGTTGTTCAATGTCTAATCGCATGCGTCTAGGGGCTTGCTTGATAGGGTTAGACTATTATTTTGTGGACTGCTATGTCAGGAGATAAATCAAGCATCTCTTCATAACTCTATGTGAAGCAATCCTTAAACTCAGTCAACAACCTAACTAAGTTATTGGTTTCAGTTTGGTTCAACAAAGAACTGATGTATGTTGGATGTGGATTGTCTTTAGTTCCTAAGTTAACTTCTTTGAGCTTGTCGAATTGACCTGATCTCCTCTATGAACTTTGGCATTGCATCTTTAACTTCAAACTCATTTAGGTCATCTAAAGTTTCTAAACATACCTCCTCATATGAGTTAGCATGATTTAAAAAGAACCTATTAGATTCCAAATGGTTGGTGATGATTAGGCAATAATCGTCATCATCATTGCCCACTGACAACCTTCTTTGATTGAAGGTGTCTACTTTGGTTGTCCCATAACCTTTCAAAGTAATCTAACCTATGTTTAGACCAAGTGTGTGGGATTAATCCCTTCTTTACTAGATTAAGAATACAAGGCGAGTACCAATCAAAAGATAATTATATTAAATCTTTATATGAATCATCCTCAAGTTGTACATCAGCTTACTGACTTGATGATGATGCTACCAAAAAGAATCTTTGAGTCTTCCCATCTGTGGATGACTTAGGGGCTTCCTTAACTACCAAACCCTCAACTTTTTGTGAGAAAAGTGGGTTAAAGCTAAGGTTCCAACCGATGCTGATGCTTTCATATCCGGACTTGGATACATTTATGCTTTTTTGGCCTCTTCATCACTATCCGGCTCAAGTGTCACCACGAAGGGATCTATCAAAAGAGCGGGTGCTAACCAATATAAGACTCATCCTCCAACTAGATTAAGTCTATATGGATAGTAGGTGTACTGGTGGTTGGGACATACCTCTATTGGGTGGCCAATAGGAGGCTTTCCACCGGTGCCTCTCCTCCCTGCCTCTACGGTGGAGGTCATCATCTATCCATATGTTCGAATTGAGTAACAAACTATGGGTGGAATCTAATGTTTGACTCTATTTCTTCCTCTGAGTCCATGTCTCACTCTCTTTCAATTTTTTTCTTTTTATTTTTTTCTTTTCTTTTTCCATTTCTTTTTATTTTTCTTTCTTTTTTTTTTTTCCTTCATTGGGATCTTCACTAGATTCATAAGAATGGACTTGTTGGTTTTAGGGAAATAAATAGGTCGTGTCCTCCTATATCCTGACCTCATGAACTGTGAATGGTTTGAGATCTCCTTTGACACAATACTCAATCCCACCTCTCATGAACTTCATGCACTGATGTAGAGAGGATGAACTATTTGTTTCTTGTATCCTCTCCCGCAAAGCATTGAAAGATGTATTGAGTCTATGATATGAAACTTGGCTTGATCTTCCAATCATTTATCTCTAATGGCAACACTACAGAGGCCCTCTCCTTTATTCTTTGAATCCTCTCAACATCATCCCCTCTTTTTGGAGTTTGGAGATGTCAATCCTTAAGTAAGCAAGGGTTCTTAGACTCATAATATTGACGATATACCTTGGTCAACTAGAACTCTTGATAACATGTATCTACCAACATTCCTGTAATATAAAGAGGGTGGTTGTGCTTGGTCGTCCCTAGAAGTAAGTCTTCATTAATGAATGTAACTTTTAAGATGTTCTTTGAGCTATGTGCCTCCTCTTCAATAGTGATTAACTGAGCTAAGCATATCTCTGGATCAAGAAGAGCCTTAGAGATTCCCTCATCTTTTTGGATAAGATAAGGACATCATATATGCTTAACTTAGCTGACAACTTTCTAATATGTGCTAGGACATTGTAATCAACTTTGACTTGGTCCTTCCAAGCATATTCATAGGTGGAGCATCCTGGAGGGGCTATCTGCTCACTAGACCCAATGACTTGTTTACCCTTATCCTGAGGTGCTACCCTAGGAGGTAGAACTTTTCCACTACGTAAGTTGACTTTAGTGACTTCATGGAATGATGAACTTGTAGAAAGTTCTACCTTTTCATTAGGTATACCTATAGCTTCTCCTATGAGATCCTCAAACTCAATTGACTCCAATTCAATCTCAAGCGGTGAACCCGATTGATTCAGAAAGGGAAAGTTTAATTAGAAGAGATGGGATCATAATGACTAGAGCTATTATTATTTTCTAGACCTAGAGAGTTTTCAAGAGGAATAAAATCTAGAGTATCAGAAGTGGACAAGATATGTTAAAAGCTTTCTTCATTGATTTCTTTTTTGGGTGGAGGTACATGATAGAAATTCCAACAAAGTAAGTGGGGTAAGGGATTTAATGCCCTTATGCGATACAACATATTGGTAGAAGAGGAGCTAGTAGAGGGAAGTAGTGGGTAATTGTAGATGGAGCTAGACTCGGGGTGGTTGCACTTCTTAAACTATCTCGAAGTAAGGAGCAATGCTGCTGCTATTGGGCTATCACCTTCTTCAAGTTGTCTTTGGCAACTTGCAAACCTTCCTTGATGTTGGAGGTTTGAGCTACCTCAAGCACCTATAAAGAGAGTTTCTTGATTTTATAAATCACTTTTTTAGAGGTTCAGGATAAGGCATTATCCCAACCTTCTTTCATCTTGAGAGTTGCATGACATCCCTTTCCTTTGATTGCTTCAATTATTGTTGCTTGATTTTATCTTTTGATCTTGAGTTAGAACCCACATTTCAACAATTTTGGTTATGTTGAATGGGGTTCAAATTGCATGGAGAGATTTGTAGAATTGGGGGGAGAGACTTTGCCAAATGATTTTGATTTAGAACCCATGCTCAACTAATTTAAGTAGGTTGGGTGAGGTTCAAATATTTGGAGAGACTTTTAGAGATATATTTGTATTGTATGTCTTGTTTGAAAATTTTGATTTGGAAAGCCTTTACTTAGCAAATTTAAGTATACTAGAAAGGTTTTGATTATATGTTTAAAATTTTTCCAAAACATCTTT
Source organism: Cymbidium sinense (assembly GCA_021442155.1). NCBI lineage: Eukaryota > Viridiplantae > Streptophyta > Magnoliopsida > Asparagales > Orchidaceae > Cymbidium > Cymbidium sinense. The sequence goes on along the minus strand of CM038215.1, from coordinate 237,529,464 downwards.
GCTTGTGATGGTTGTTTGTTATGTGATATATGTTGATTTGATTTGAAATTGGGGCCTTCACTTAACAAATTGGATATGTTAAGTGGTGGCCAAATATATTTTATGTGTTGTTATGATTTGAAAATGAGGCTCTTACTTAACAAATTTGGTATGTTAAGTAGGAGCCCAAATATTTGATTTGTGTTGTTTTGATTTGAAAATGAGGCTCTTACTTAACAAATTTGGTATGTTAAGTAGAAGCCCAAATGTGATTTGATTTGTGTTATTTTGATTTGAAAATGAGGCGCTTACTTAACAAATTTGGTATGTTAAGTAGGAGCCTAAATGTGATTTGATTTGAAAATAAGGCTCTTACTTAACAAATTTGGTATGTTAAGTAGGAGCCAAATGTGATTTGATTTGAAAATGATGCTCTTACTTAACAAATTTGGTATGTTAAGTAGGAGCCAAGTGTGGTTTGATTTATGTTTGTCTTGATTTGAAAATGAGGCTCTTACTTAACAATTTTAGTATGTTAGATAGAGCAAAATGTGTTTAATATGTTTTTGTTTGATTTGAAAAGGAGGCTCTTAACAAATTTGGTATGTTAAGTAGGAGACAAATATGATTTGATTTGAAATTGAGGCTCTTACTTAACAAATTTGGTATGTTAAGTAGGAGCCAAATGTGTTTTGATTTATGTTTGTCTTGATTTGAAAATGAGGCTCTTACTTAACAAATTTGGTATATTAAGTAGGAGCCAAATGTGTTTGATATGTTTTTGTTTTATTTAAAAATGAGTCTCTTACTTAACAAATTTGGTATGATAAGTAGGAACCAAATGTGATTTGATTTATGTTTATTTTTGAAAATGGGATCCTTACTTAGCAAATTTAGGTATGTTAAATAAGATCCAATTGTGCTTCACATGCTTGTTTTGTTTTTATTTGAAAAAGGGAACTCTTATTTAACAAATGTGGATATGTTACAAATGTGGATATGTTAAATAAAGTTTAATTATTTCATGATTTGAAAATGGAACTCTCATTTGATAAATTTGGGTATGTCAAATGGAGTTCAAATGTATTTTGAGTTTGATAGAGGGGAAATCTATTTAACAAATTTAAGTATGTTAAATATAGTTCAATTTATTTTTTGGATTTTTGAAAATGAGACTCTCTTTTTGTGTGATATTTGCTTTTGAAAAGAAGGAACTCTACTTAACAAAATTTTAAAATAGAGTTCAATTTGTTTTATGATTTTTGAAAATGAAATTCTGATTTGACAAATTTGGGTATGTCAAATGGAGCTCAAACACGTTTTGATTTTTATGTGTGATATTTGCTTTTGAAAATATGGAACTCCAACTTTAGCACATATGGAATGTGTTAAGTGGAGTTTCAATTTTATGCCATTTTAATTGAGAATAGAATATTCATTCAACAAACCTAAGTATTTTGAAATGGAGATAGCCATTTTCAAAAATGTGCTTTTGAAAAAGGGGAAACTCCAACTTTAGCATATATGGAATATGCTAAATTGATCAATTTTTATGTCATGATTTCATTTGAAAATAGAATCTTTATTCAGGAAACCAAAGTATGTTGAAACAGAGATAGCTATTTTCAAAATTATGCTTTTGAAAAAGGGATTTTATAAATTATTTAATTTTGAAAAGAACCTCCATGTAACAATTGTAGGAATTGTTAAATGAGGTTTGGTTATTTATGCCTTTAAAAGAACTTCTTATGAATTTTGTGCAAATCTCTTTTATTATGTGAATTTTGGAAAAGTGCTTTTGAAAAGTGTTATTTTGGAAATTATGCTTTTGAAAATTGTGCTTTAGCAAATTAAGCTTTTGAAAATTGGCATGTTTGAAAATGTTTTAATTTCTTGAGTATAAGATGAATCTTTCCTTGCCAAGCTAGTGGTAAAAAGGTTCTAAATTTTTAGTCATCTCCCTTTATTAGTTGATTTATTTTTAACCTATTGGGGGACCTAATAGGGGTTTCAAGACCTACATGGAGTGAGGTCCTAAAACCTAAGGATGTTGGCTAGCTTTGCTTAAGGATAAAATATGCTAAGTGCCAATGGAAAGAAAGATAGTCTCAAACTTATAAAAATACAAGTCCACTATCGACGCTTGGAGACAACAATTGTCTATTAAAGATGGACAGAGGAACCATTCCCAGTGGAGTCGCCAAAAAAATCTGTGGTATTTAATTTTAGTTTATATTTAGGGGATACCATGTAGATCTGAGGGTGTACTTATTGAAGTGATCGGGTACGATATTGAGGTATGATGTACTATCTTGAAAGAGGAAGGCCACCACCTTATGATGGACCTAATCACCTAATAAGAACTCCTAAGGCATGATGTGTCTTCGAATATACTAGATAATTTTCCCTTACTTTATATGGATGAATAAAATAGGGTTTATATTAAACTAGGATCTAAAGTTCCCTATGGGAGCAAGCCCCCATAGTTAATTACATCCTGAGGAAGGTGAGTTTTTTAAGAATACTCTCAATTAAAGTAGGCAATTGTTATCTCCAAAGATTTCAGAGATAGGACTATCAATAAATTGGTTATGTTTGGAAAATCAAATGGGATGGTTCAAAAGGAGAGACTTATTTTGGAGGCCAAAGGAATGAGTAGGAAATGATCATGATACTAAGAAACCTAGTTAGCATTCCAATCTATCCTATAGTTGGGCTTTATAAATTTGAAAGTGAAGAGATCAATTTAGTTAAAATTGACATTTTATTAAAAAGCTAGGACCTATAGCCCAACAATGCAAGATTGTGAGAATATCTAAGAGGTGAGGATTTATGCTTGCAGCCCAAAGAAAACAGCTACCTCGAATCCTAAATCTAGGGATCTTTAGCAAGAGCTAAAGCATGACCTAAATCTAAGCAAAATGGGTATATAGTTTACCTCCACAAGAGAGAGTAAACCACACAACTGCTGGACTAATAACCACCTAGAGTGGCAGCTAGCTAACTCCCCCTATGCTTTAGAATCATGTAGGCAAGTCATATGATTTTTCAAGATAATTAGGTTGTTATTATTTAGAAAGAGACTAAAGCCCTTAAGCTCACTCCCTAAGAGATTAGAGCATGAGTGGTATGAGTAATGACTTAGTCTAATGTAAATCTTTTCAATTTTTATTTAATTTTGACACTTCATTTTGAAAAAGGCCATAGGATTTTTATATGTCTAAATACATGATGAAATGCATCATGGGCCAAATTAGAAAGAAAGAGGTATTTTCTACCATAGAGGAGACCCTCAAAGGTCAAGTCTTCCCCTATCGTGCAAGGATGGAAACCCTCTCTTAATAAGAGTGAAATAATATGCATGCATGATGTTAAGCATACAACATTCAATTAAGGGGTTACTAAAACTTTTAATTATCTTGATTTAATGCCTAGGCTTTATGTGAGGTTATGAGTTATTTAAATTTTTAGTTATGAGTTGTAGTTGGGGTAAAAAATTTATTTTTTTGTAAGAGCCTAATCGATCTAGGCCACATTAAATCATCATTCAAAAAAAAAAAACTATGAAGAGGCATACCATTTCTATTATGTAATCTAAACATAACATCAAATAATTTATAAATCTAGCATAAAAGAATAAAAGGCCGATCGTGGTATGTTACCCAAAATAAAATGGGTAGTAGAGCTCTACCCTTATAAAACTGAAATATAAATAAATAATTAGATATAAATGAATAAGTGTTATGGGGAGTCTCCTTATTTTCAAGTCTTCTTTTCTCCTTCATTTCTTCATTTGATTTGATTTTCTTCAAAGGCATCAAAGGGCCTCCCAGGAGATAAAGCTTTCTAGCTACTGCTCATCATAATCCCTCATAACACTAATCCTAACTCCTAATGCAAAATTACATTAAAAATAGGAAAAATAAATCTAAATATACCTGCAAAATAAGTGTTAGCTAAATACACAATACAATCCAAATAGTTATATATATAATTTGGACTTAGCACCCTGCACATGGGTAACCAAGCCCACTTATCCTAATTTGGATTATGCTTAGGGGTTAAGCAACCTGCAAAAGAGAGCATTTATATTTAATTTTTAAGCACCCGTTAAGGATAATCTCCTTCAAAAACATGATTAGGCTAATCACGGCCCACCATCCAGTCTACGAAGCATACACCTTAACATCCAGTCTAAAATAATATATCATAAAATAAAACATAAATCAGACTATGCACTGCCCTAACATAAAACTAGAAGTGATGACTTAGTCTAAAGTGTGTGTATTAAAGTTTGTGTGGCATGTCCTAACTAGGCTTTGTTATGATTTTCTAAATATGAAAGGATATTTAATCACAAGAGGTTGATTTCACTTTTAGTGATTTAATGATATGAGAAGTTTACTTAATGTTTTATTTTGTTTCATTTGATTAACACCTAGCAACTAAATGTTATAAAGGGAAGGAAAAGAGAGGATCACTCTCTTTCATCCATACTTTAAATCTTTTCTAAAGTATATTGATTAATAAGTTCTCTTTAGTGAATGACTTATTACTCATTTTAAATTAATCCTAAGTTTAGGTTCACTTCAAATAATCATATTCAATAAGAGAGGCATCTTAAGATTAATTGGAATGAATTACTATCACATGACACATGTGCATTCATTTCTTTCCATCATATGTAACTTGCACATGATATTAAATCCTAAGCATACTTATACATACAATATGTCTTAGCACACTTAAATGATGGATGTAAGCATGTAAATTTGGAATTTAGATGTTTCATATGATTGAATTATTTTATCATATTAGTTTAAAGCTCTATCTAAATTCTTATTTAAAAATAAATAGGAATGAAAGTAAATGGGTATGTCATGGTGTTTATTTTGGATATGTGTGTATATGGGGAAGCGGGGATACCATAGATCTTAGGGTGTACTTTGAGGTGATGAATGACATTAAGGAATAGTATATTATCTCAAAAGATAGAAATCACTACCCTACAATGGACCTAACAAACTAATAAAGACTTAAGGCATGATGGGTTTTCAAATGTATGAGATATTTTTCCCACTTCATATGGATGAATAAAATAAGGTTTATTTATACTAGATTCTAAATTTCCCTATAGGGGCAAGCCTCCATAGTTAATTACATCCTAAGGAAGGTGAGTTCCTTAGGAATACTCTTGATTAAAGTAGACAATTGTTGTCTCCAAAGATTTCAAAGATAGGGTTATCAATAAATTGGTTATATTTAGAAGATCAAATGAGATAGATCAAAGGAGAGACTTATTATCAAAGCCAAAGGAAGATGAGTAGGGGATGGTCATGATACTAGAATAACCTAGTGAGCATTCCAATCTATCCTATGGTTGAGCTTTATATTTTTGAAATTGAGGAGAATTATGTATTTGAGTTGAAATTTATTAGAAAGCTAAAACTTGTAATCCCACAATATATGATTGTGAAAATGCCTAAGAGGTGATGATTTATGCTTGTATCCCAAAGAAAATAATTATTTGGATCTAAATCTAGGGAGTTTTAACAAGGGCCAAAGCATGTCTTAAATCTAAGGCATAAAATGGGTATATTGTTTACCTCCACAAGAGAGAGTAAACCATTCGACTACTGGACATATAACTGCTTGGAGCTCTTCCTATATTTTAAAATAATGTGGTCAAGTCATATGTTTTATAACATGGCTAGGTTGTTATTATTTAGAAGAAACTAAAGTCCTTAAACCCACTCCCTAAGAGGCTAGAGCATGAGTGGTATGAATAATGACTTAGTCTATTACAAATTTTATCAAATTTTATTTGACTTTGGACTCTTTATTTTGACACAGACCATACAATTTTATATGCCTAAATGTATGATGAAGTTTATTATGGGACAAATCAGATAGAAGAAGGTGTTTTCCACCACTAAGGGATGCCCTCACAAGTCAAGCATTCCTTGATGTGCAATGGATTGAGACCCTTCATTTTCAAGAGAGGAACAAGGTGATATGCATGGTGTAAAGCATACAACATTCAGCTAAGGGGTTGCTAAATAATTTATTATTATGATTTAATGCTTAGGATTTATGTAAGGTTATAACTTATTTTAGAAAATTTAGTTATGAGTTGTGATTGGGGTAAAAAAATTTATTTTTCCCTGCGAGCCTAAATGGATCTAGGCCATAAATTAAATCATCATTCAAAAGAAACTAGAAGAGACATCCTATTTCTAAGGCACAAGATAAACAAATCATTAAACTATTTATAAATCTAAAGCAAAAGAATAACAGGGTTAATTGTTCTATAAGACAACCCAAAGCAATTCTACAACCTAGATTACAAAAGAATAATTATATTTATAAATGATAAATTTTATGGGGGTCTTCATTCTTCATATCTTCATGTCTTCATGTCTTTGCTCCATTTCTTTATTTGGATTTGCTTGCTTCAAAGGAATCACGGAGCCTCCCAGGATAATGCCTTCTAGCCACTGCTCAGTCTAATCTCCCATAACACTAATCCTAATTCCTAATGCATAATTACATTAAATATAAGAAAAGTAAATCTAGCTACACTTACAAAACAAATGTTAGCTAAACACATCATACAACCCAAGCTGTTATATGTATAATTTGGACTTAACACCCCGCACATGGGTAACCAAGTCCACCTGTCCTAGTTTAGATTATGCTTAAGTAACTTGTAAAATAGAGCATTTATATTTATTTTAAGCACCCCTTAAGAACAATCTCTTGCAAAAAACATAATTAGGCTAATCACGGTCTAACATCCAGTCTACAAAATATACACCCTAACATCTAGTCTAAAATAATACATCAAAAAACAAAACATACATCAAACCATGCACCATCCTAACATAAAGCTAGAAGTGGTGACTTAATTCTAATGTGTGTGTTAAGGCTTGTATGACATGTCATAACTAGGCTTTAAAGTAATAGTTTCCTAAGTGTGAAGGACATTTAATTATAAGGTGTGGTTTCACTTTAAATAGATTAATTGATTTGTAAATTTTTACTTAATATTTTCTTTTGTTTCATTTGACTACACAAAACAACTAAATATTATAAAGAGAAGGAAAAAGAGTATCTCTCTCTTTTTCCCTACCTTAGTCATTTCTAAAGCCAATTAATTAAATAATTCTCTTTAGTGAATGACTTATTATATATTTTAATTAGTCCTAGGTTTAAGTTCAATTTAAAAAATCTCATTCAATAAGAAAGGCATCTTAAGATTAGTTGGAATGAACTACCATCACATGACACATGTTTGTTTATTTCTTTCCATCATATATAACATGCATATGATTAATTCCTAAACATACCTATACATGCAATTTATATCTTAGCACACTTAAATGATGAATGTAAGCAAATGTACTTGGAATTGATGTTTCATTGGTTGAATCATTTTGTCATATTATTTTAAAGTTTTATCTAAATTCTTATAGAAAAGCATAAGGAAAGTACTTCAAATTATATGATTAATCAATTCAACCACTTGAACAAAGTATGAATGCATGTTTCTTTTCAATAGAAAATAAGATTTTCCTCATTAGACAAATATACACACAACTGTATAAGAGTTTTAAGCAAGTATGACGATATTGTTCTACACCAAGGGAGTGAGGTAGGAACCTCCTTAGGCTACTTAAAGTCGTGCGTCACAGGATGTCGGGGAATCATGCATTTGATTTGATTATATGGTTAATATATATATATATATATATATATATATATATATATATATATATATATATATATATATATATATATATATATGTATATATATATGTACAAGCAACTATAAAAATGAAAACTATACAAAAGTTGGATTCAATTAATTAACCCTTGCGTATGTTATGAGCTAATATGATAGGCAATCACATAGAAAAGTAAATAGCAATGCTCCTATGATATGAAAGGGGTCTAATGCAATTAGGTCATAATTATTAATTAATTAAACTTAAGGATCTCTCTTAATTATTCTTATGATTTTCTCACACATGTGAGCTAACCATAATTTCATTAGCTTTCTTTAGGTCATTGAACACCCAAAGAGCTACCCAAGAGTTAATTAGATGAGTTCTAGAATAGTTATGATTCCAATTTAACTAATTAAGCTATTTTAATTAATGAATTAAACCATTAATTAATTCTAAACTAATAGATTTCAAGTCAGGTGGAATGAACTTAGGGAAAAGAATGGGAAAGAGGTCCCAACCTCATTCCCCATGCCCATTCACTATTCTACAATGATTAATAAGCTTAATTAATGATTTCCTTACTATTTAGAATGTTAATTAATCACTTAATTAATTAATAAAATAATTAAGGCTAAGATAACAAATTTCCTTAATTAACCAAGAAATAAATTCCAAGAAAATAATGGGAGGTAGGGGTCATCCCATTAATCAATCTTAGAAAATTTGGGATTAATTACTTAGGTACTTAAACCCAAATTAAGCCTTAATTACTGTTCAAAATTAATTCAAATTAATTTTAAATTAATCTCCACTAAAATACCTCCAAAATAAATATTTTTTTTTATTTTTTATTTTTATACAATTAGTTATGATATTTAGAAGTTTCTTTAAGATGATTTTCGTGAAGTTTGTTAATTTATTTTTATTAAAATAAATTATTTGAACTTCAAAACTTAATATCTTTTAATCCATAAATTATTTTTCTTGAAATTTTTATAGTAGGTAGATTTTAACTTCAATTTCAATCCCTTAAAGTTCAACTTAATCTCATGTGTATTTTCAGTTTAATTAATAAAATTTAATTTTTACTAAAACTTAAATTAAGCTTAAAATATCTAATCAAATTTAAATATTTTAGGTTTGTTAGATTCCTCTTAGAAAGATAAATTCAACAAGCCCTTATTTGCAATTTTTGTTTAGTATTTTATTTTCTATGAATTTTTGAAGTTTCAGGAGATTTAAATAATTTTAAAATCATAAATCCCTAATTTCCCACTTAACAAAATCAGCACCACATGCGACTCTAACATGGCAACACAGTCCCATGTGACATGCGTGATTGGACTATGTGGTTCCTCGTGGTGTGCGGTGCCATGATAACAATTAGAGAAAAGGAGCAAGATCGCGTGTGGTTCAATCTGATCGCAAATTAGACAGTTGGTCGATCATCCGATCCAAACGCCAAAATGTGGGATATCGTGCAAGCATTGGGATATGGGTCGAATGAGTGGATACGGCAAGATCATGTCGATCCCTTGAAGGGATCAACGATTCTTTGCTCTCTCGAGGTGGCGATGGAAAATGTAAAATTGTGAAAAGAAATGTGAAATGAGATTCGATTGGGCTTTATTTCACATCGATCTTGAAAAATTTCTATTTTGTATTGGGATTGTATAAAATAAAGAATAAGAGGAATTTCTAAGGAAAAAATTCTAAAATCACACGGAAATCATCACAAAAAATAAGAAATCCTAAGGCCGGCTACCGGTTTTGAAGATTATTTCACCGGGGATGATTTTTGGCGGTGGTGATGATCCAACGCTCTAGAATGTGAGAAGAAGCTCTGAAATGGACTCGAGATCTTGCCTTCCTTCAAAATGATGTGTTCTCTAATCGTCACCACTTCCTCACCAAAATCCACTTATTTTTGGTTGCTTTTTCTCAAAAATCAAGTGGAAATGAGTGCTGGTTGGTTTGAAATTGGGAGCTCTAGGGATGGAAATGAGAGTGGGAGAGAGAGTGTTGCTACCTCTAACGCATTGGTTTCAAATGTGGCTGAAAATCACCTCATCTTTTTATTTTGGCTCCAAAATGAGTGTCATTTGGCTTGGGGGTGATTGGGAATGGAAGGGAATCATCCTAGGTGGCTCATTTTGGTTGGCTAAGTATGAAAAGTGGTTGCCATGAAGGACAAATGGGTGTCCGAGCAAGGTGAGGTGGAAGTCCTTCATGCCAATTGTTTTAATAGGAGAGCTGAGGTGAATTCACCTTCCCATGAGTCATGGTTGCCCCAATCACCTCTTGGGTTAGATGATTAGTGTCCTTAGTGCTTATGTGGATCAATGGATGAGTGCCAAATGGTCAAGAAAGAGAAATGCACCCAAGAAAAAAGTAATCATTTAACATTTAATTTAATTTGAACATATTTGAAATGAGTCAAAAGTGAGTTGGACCAAATTTCATGTCATTTGGAGTTCATTTGGTTTAATTTGGGTCAATTTGACCCATTTGGGTCAAATTAGGTCAAAATGGGTTAGGTTGACCAATTGGTCAAATTAAGTCAAACCAAGGATTGGGTCAAGTTCAAATGATCATTTGGAGTATATTGGTTCAATTGGTTTCAATAATTTGGTTTAATTTGGATTTAGTTTTGATTTTGGCCAATTTGATCATTTAGGTCAATTTGGGCTAAGTTGACTAATTTGACCCAATTGACCAAATTGGCTTAAATCATGTATTGATTTGAGTTTGGTTGATCATTTGGAATAAACTGTAGGCTTTGGTTAAGTTCAATTTAGATTTGATTGGGTTTTAGGTTGATTTGACTCTTAAGGTCAAATTGGACTAAATTGGGTTAGGTTGACCAATTGGTCAGATTGGGCTCAATTGAGGCTTTGGTCATGTTTAAAAATTAATTTGAAATGAACTTAAGCCATTGGTTGCAATCAATTTGGTTTAGGTTGCAATTTGGCTAGTTTGGGTTTATATGGGTTAAAGGGTTGACTTGGTCAACGGGTTAGGTTGACTTGGTTTGACCCAATTCATGATAATTGATTAACCTAGGATGATCAACAATCATGACATCAAGTTTGGATTAGCTTAATTCACTTTTATTTAAATTGAATTAGATTTTGATTTATGTTGGTTAAATTGGCCACTTTGGGTCAAGTGAGCCAATTGGGTTTAGTTTGTTTGATTTTGGTTTGGTGATTGCAGTTTATATTTATATTTGGGAAGATGATTAAAGGAATGATTATTTGAAGAGAAAATCCATGGGTTTTGAGTTGATTTGGGGATTATTTGGCTAAGTCCAAAAAATTAGCTTAAAAGGCTTGAATTAGGTTTTGGTTTAATTTTGGGTTTTGTTTTGGGTATTTGAATTTCTATTTCATTTATATTTGGGAATATAAATGCGGATATAAATGATTCATGAGATTATCACTGAGTTTGAAGTGATTTGGAAGAAATTTTAACCAAACTCATGGATGTAGGTCAAAAGGGCTAAGAAGGAAATTTGGTTGAGTTTGGATTTGATCATGAGATTGAATCATTTGAAGTTGATTTGAATTAAAATTTGATAGTTTGATTGAAATATTGAATTGATATTTGAGAAAATCAAATGAATTGGGATTGATTTGGATTTGGTTAAGGCTATGTCGAGAAGATGAAATCAAAGGGCATAGAAAGGGTTTGATCAAAGGCTTCAATCATTTAGCTTGGAATTTGATTTAAGATTTAGATTTGGAAAAGATTCAATGTTTGGTTTAAGGAAGAAAGCATGGATTAGGTTTGAGAAAGTGCATATGGATTGGGTTTAAGCTATAGGGTAAGAGATTTTCCTAAGTCCCTAAGGTATGGCCTAATCATGCGATTAACCCTTCTAAGTCTATAGGCTTAGGTTAAGTGTTCACCTAATTACTAGAAGTGTCTTATGATTAGAGAAGTCTTAGTGTCTAGAAGACTCCTAAGTCTAGGAAGAGGAGGTTGAGAACTCACTCTAAAAGTGAGGTCAACAGTGTCTTTGTTAACTAGGGAAGTGAGGTAATCAAATGACCTCCTTGGGGCTAGCTAAAGACTTGTATTCCTGGGATGTCCAAACTATATGCCCATTACATTCAAACATACATAAATTTATACACATGAACATAAGAAAGAAGGCTTTAAACCATATGATCAATCAATTCAATCACTTGAATAAATATAAATGCATGTCTTTCTTAATATAAAAAAGGGGATTTTCATTTATTAGCTAAATGCACATACATGTATATAAAATTTTTATATGGATGCTTCACCATTGTTAAACCAGGGGAGTGAGGTAAAGACCTACTTGGGGCTACTTAAAGCCTTGCATCTCCAGAATGTTCAGACTAGATATACCCATTACTCTTAAATACACATGAATGTAGAAACAACTACAAGAGTGGAAATCATGCAAAAGTTGTATTTCTTTTTAATTGAAAGGATATTTTTATTCATCAGCCAAATATACATACAAGTGTATAAAAGTTCTAAGCAAGTACTTCACCATTATTAACCAGGGGAGTGAGGTAGAGACCTCCTTGGCTACTTAAAGCTGTGTGTCCCCGGAATGTCCAAACTAGATATACCCGCTATTCTTAGATACACATGAATCTATAAACAACTATAAGAATGGAAATCATGCAAGAGTTGTGTTTGATTTAATTGAATTATTTATACATGTGAGCTAAAGTTCTATCTAAATCCTAACATGGAGATGTATAAGAATGAATCCAAACAAATGTTATGTTTTTTTCAAATGAACTAAATATTTGCTAATATTCACATTCTTATATGAATCCATGAAGATTGAAGAAAAAAGAACTCTATATCACATGTTCTAAGCTATAGACACATGTAAGCATATAAGTATTCATAATTGTCATCACTCCATATGTTATAATTGATTTATATACTTTTGAAAATAATATTTGATTTAATAGTGATAATAACCACAAATATTTTTTAATTTAAATCAACACATGCAAGCTTGACATAAAGAAAATCATTTCATTTAATTAATTTTGCAAGAGATGAATGCATGAATCAAGTGACATACAATATTTAATATGATTAGAAAAAAAATAAAGAAATATAAACACATAATTTCATTCAATCCAATTAGTTTATAAGGACAATCATACCAAATAAGCTTATTTAAAATAAACCAAATTTCTTAATGTCACTTTTAATTTACTATTTGATATGATTTAAGAAATATGAGAGGAGGTTTGCTAATCCTAATCCCATTCTCCATATGTAAATTAATTTGATTTAATGAGAAGGAACTAGATTGATTTTATAGATTAATTAGTTTAAGGTATGAATTAAGTTAATTAATTAAACCCTTACCTATGTTACCTAAAGGTAATTAATTAAATAATTATGAGCCAATGTAATATGCAAATGAATTGAAAGTAAATATCAATGATCCTACAAAATTAAAGGGTCCTAATTCAATTAGCTCATAATCATTAATTAATTAAGCTTAAGGAACTCACTTAATTACTTTTATGGTTTTCTCACACATATGAGCCAACCATAATTTATTAAATTCTCTTTAGGCTATTGAACACCTAAAGCTCTACCCATGGATCAATAAAGGGAAATCAAATGCAATTATTGTTTTAATTAGGTTAATTAAGTCATTAATCCATTAGTCCTTTCCTCTTTACATAATCAATAATTTTAATTGATTATCCTTTGAATTGAGAAGGGCTTAAGGGGAAAAGGTTGGGAAAGAGGTCCCAACCTGATTCCATAAGCTTCTCATTCAATTAAACATGATTTCTTATGGTTTGAGTTTTGATTTAACTAATTAAGCCATTAATTAGTTAACTAATTTTTTACTTAGCATTCTTTTTTTTTTAAAGAGAAGGAAATTTATAAGAAAGTTTAGGAGGGAGGTCCCAATCCAATTCCCTAAGTCTCCCCACTATCCAATTTATTGATTAATTATTATTAATATGCTTAATTATCATTTAATTAAGTTAAGAAAGTAATTAAGGCTCAAATAATCAATTTTCCAATTAATCAACCAATAAATTCCAAGAAAAATAAGGGAGGCAGAGGTCATCCCCTTAAAATATTCTGAGAAAGTTTGAAATTAATTAGTTAATTAATCAAAGATTAAATAAGCTAATTAAATTTTAATTAAACTCTAATTAAGATAAAATTATTTTTTAAATTAATTAAGAATAAATTTTAATGGATTCCCCTCTAAAATACCTTTAAAATGAGCCTAAGTTTATATTTTTTGGATTTTTCTATAGTTATGAATTATGGAAGTTTCAACATGAAAAATACATTAATTAACCTAATTAAGCCTTAATCCCACCGGCACCACATGGCATGCTGACATGACACGCTTTTCACATGACATCATGGGATTGGCTATTTAAGTTGTCACATCTGCATACTGAGTCAGCTGATGGTGGATGTGGTATTGATCTCCATCGTCCAATCTCAGATTGGATGACCAAGATCAAACCCACAACGTAAAGGAAGAAAATAGGAGAGATCTAATGCAATTTGGTCAGAGCTGTTCATTCCAATCACGCAGAATAGACAGCCCGTGATCCTTCTTCCCGTGAGCGATGAGCAATGGCATTCGCTAGGGATCGTTCGATCGAGCTCACCCGAGCTTGGATGAACTCCAAAACCCACACCATCAGGGAAGGAAATTAAACACATCCAACGATCAAGATCAACTCACATGCAAATTTCTTTCAAAAAGCTCGAATCAAAATTTCCCATTTCTATGGTTTTAGGAATTACCTCGCTGGAGCTCAAGATCGGTGGTGGGATCAATGAAGGTATCTTGTCTAATAGAGATGAGGCCCTATTGAGTCACACGTGAGCCAATTCCCCTTGGTTTGCTCGGTGGATCAAGTTCCATCATTTTAGAGCTCGATGGCGATTAAAGTACATCCTCCAGTGGCTTGGAAGCTTGGGAAATGACTTGGGTGGCTTCGATAACTTGTGTGGAAGGTGTGTGCAAGAGTAATTTGATTTTGGTTGAGGATTGAACAAGCTTGGATCGAGATTAGCCTCCCCTGTTTCGGTTCTATGCAGGAAGAGGGAATGGCTCTAAGGATTGCAAGAGGTTTGAATTCATGCTAGGAAGCTCTTACAATTCAAATTCATGCATTTCTCATTGAATTGAGGGAGTATACCCCTCCATTTGCTGAGGTGGACGGACGGGATTGATTTCAATTTTTCAGTCGACCAGCCTCTGCCAGAGCGTCATAGTGGTCACCATCAAGTCCACGTGGCTCAATTTAGTTGGAGGAAGGAGTGGGAGGTGGTTCAAGGCTTGATCTTGGCTGATCTCTTGGCTTAGACCCTTTGGTTTAAGTTTGCATGAAGTGAGTTAACTCACCTCCCTTTGGTCCATGGTAAGTCCTAACACCTTTTAGAGTGGGCTAGGAGGTTTAGGGATCCCTCATTTGGAAGAGTGATGCCTACCAAGGTGAAAGGGAGAGTGCACTTTGCCATTTTTGGAAAAATCCCACATGAGGGAGAGGATCCATGGAGGATTTGCATTGGACTTTGCTCCAAATGGGTTTGGGCTAATTTTAGGCTGACCTAGGGTGAGTTTGGGTCGGGTTTGGTCAGCCTCCAATGGGCCATGAGTTGGTTTCATGGGTTTTGGCTTCATTTGGTCAAATG
Source organism: Cymbidium sinense (assembly GCA_021442155.1). Classification (NCBI taxonomy): domain Eukaryota; kingdom Viridiplantae; phylum Streptophyta; class Magnoliopsida; order Asparagales; family Orchidaceae; genus Cymbidium; species Cymbidium sinense. Next base: position 237,514,063 of record CM038215.1, on the reverse strand, counting down.
GGTTTAATTTGGGTCATGTTGGGTTAGGTTGACCAATTTGTCAAATTAGGTCAAACCAAGACTTGGGTTAGATTCAAATGATGATTTGAAGAGTTTTGGTTCAAGTGGTTTTATTTAATTTGGCCTAAGTTTGATTTTGGCTCATTTGGATTTATATAGGTCAAATAGGTTAAGTTGACCAATTTGACCAAATTGACCAAATTGGGTTGGGTGTTGGTTCATGTTCAATTGGTCAATTGAAATTGATTGTAGGCTTTGGTTTGAATCAATTTGGATTTAATTTGGATTTTGGCCAATTTGACCCTTTAGGTCAATTTGGGCTAGGTTGCGTCAAGTTGACCAATTGGTCAAATTGGGCTTAATTATGACTTTGGTCAAGTTCAATAATCAATTTGGAATGAACTTGAGCCATTGGTTGCAATCAATTTGGGTTTGATCATGATTTCACCTATTTTGGCCTTTTAGGTTAATTTGGGTCAACTTGGGTCAAAT